>CAKNYM010042763.1:41541-77942 GCA_932195095.1 Andricus curvator
CCAAGAAGTTGAATTTTTAACTAAAAAATATAAATTTGCAACCAAAAATGGAAAAGAGAAGAACTTTCAACCAAAAATAAATAAATTTTTCACAAAGTATTTCAATTTTCACCCGAATAGTTGAATTTGAAATTAAAAAATATGAATTTTTAATAAAATAGTTAAACTTGTAAGAGATAATTTTTTTATGAAGATTATGATTGTTTAACTGGAATAAGTAAATTTTTAGTTAGAATTAATTTTCAAAAAAAAAATGATTAATTATTAACAAAAAATGTAATAGTTGATATTTTAACCAAACAAAAAACGAATTGTAAACAAAATAGTTAAATTTTCAACCAAAAGTTTAATTTTCAACAAAATAATTAAATTTTCAACAAAATAATTGAAATTTTAACGAAATAGTTGAATTTTCAATCAACAAAATTTAATAGTTGACCTTTTACCACCAAAATGTCGAATTTTCAACAAAATAATTAAATTTCCAACAAAATAGTGCAAATTTTAACCAAATAGTTGCATTTTCAACCAAAAATATGAATTCTAAAAAGAAATATAACAGTTGAACAGATGAATTATCAACTAAATTGATAAATCTTTAAAAAAATTATTTTTTAGCAGTGGTTCAATCTTCGACCAAGAATTTCAATTTTACACCAAAAAATATGAATTTTCAGCAAAAAATGTAATATAGATACTTCGAACCAAAAAAGATTTAAATTTTAAATCAAAAACAGTTGAATTCAACAACAAAAAAATAAAATTTCAAAAAAATAATTAAATTTTCAACCACAGAAGATTAATTTCCACTCAAACTGTTGCATTTTTATCCAAAAAAATATGAAATTTCTACTAGAACAGATGAATTTTTAAACCAAAAAGACGAATTATAAAAAAAAAATAGTTTAATTTTGGAACAAGGAAGATTTCAATTGAATTTTCAACACCAAAATATAAATTTTCAACCAAAAGTTAAGTTTCTACCAAAATAGTTGAATTTTCAATTCAAAAAGAAGAATTTTCAATCAAAAAGAAGAATTTTCAACCGAAAAGGATGACTTTTTATCAAAATTGTTGAATTTTCAACCAAATAATACAATTTTTAACTAAAAATATAATCGTCCGGAGGAAGAGAACAAAAAACTTAGCGAAACTTCATTTTAAAAATTTCATAATTTTTCCCTGACCATTAATATTCAAAGACTAGAATATTAATCTTGTAACATTTTTAACATAGAATTTTTTATAAACAGAAAGCAATTTTGTTAAAATCCCTGACCAATAAAATTCCCTGACTTCACAAAATAATACAATTTTAGAATATTCATTAATATTCAATTTCCTATTTCGAAGATTTCAAAACTGAAGATTAAAAAAACCTGAAATTACACTTTTAAATTAAATTAATTATTTAAAACTTCAATTTTCTTGTGATTTCATCTTTGACTAAATGTACTCAAATATTTGATTTTTTCTTATTTCCAGTTGCCGTTTTATATTACTATTTTTACAAGAGAGCATCTCTGAGAGTCGGCGACCCGAGATTTTACGAAAGCTCAACTTGGATGCAGAAACACAGTCTTCCATAAAAAATCTAATATTATATTACACACAATTCTGAATAAAATACTGTTTTCAATAAAAAATGGATTCTATTTTAATTCCATAAATCTAGACCGATATCAAAAAGTAACAAATCACATTCAGTATCACGAGCCTAACTTTATTTAACGAAACATTCGCAATTCACACATCGTTTCACATGAACATGATTTTCGACAGATGATCAGGTATTAAAAATATCGGTTATTTACAAACTGTAACACCACCTTTTCAAAAACTTATGATCGAAATTGCATAATTTCTACGCACAAATGAATATCAGAAATTTCAAGAGAAAAATATTTTGAATACACAATAAAATAAAGTTCAGACACTTATTTGCGTCAAGTGTTTACGCCCACATTCATGAATTTCGCTTATAAACAATTTTAAAACTCACTTTCGCACTTTTCAAAAATACTTTAGCTCCTTTTTACCATATATACAGCTTTATTTTAGTAGAAAATAAATATTTTCTACTTAAGAACTGACATTTTTCTCACTTTCTAAATATTTAGTTCAGCGATATTAAAACATATCGAGTTTCGTAAGCAAATTGTGTGCTATAGTACTAAAGAAATGGATTTTTTTGCAATTCGTCAGTAAGAACAAGCGAAGACGTAAACAGCGAAAGAATAGAGGCCAAGGGGCTCAATAAAAAAAAGTACAAAATAGTCAACACCTAGTTTCAATATTCTTCGGCGATTTACACATTCCTTGCTCTATTTCGATAGATTTGAAATACAAAAAATAACAAATAAATGCATTATTCTGGTAGGGAGTAGTTTGCGTTTAGGAAAAGTATCTTGTCTACTAGGTGAGGAGGCAGAGCAGCTCGTTTCGTGTCGTAAAGAATTTGTGCTTCAGCTGGAATTCGACATGGAGGTGCACAACAAGCCGGAACGCAATTATATTTTTGGGCCAATCTTGCAAGATGAGGACACTTTGCAGCGTTGTTGGACCACCATTGTAAGGGACAATGATCAAGAGCGGCCGTTGCTTCTGATTGGTACTGAGTTAATTGCAAATCGGCCTTCTCTTCTGCTGGCATTCGATGTTTGGGGCTGCTGAATTGTTCTCCGAGCAGTTTTTCCATCCCTGTAAAAATAAAAGAATGGCATTTCTTGAGACCGAGAGGCTTTTGATAAGATTTTTATAGTGAATTATTGAACTCAATAATTAAAGCTTTAAATAGTATAGGAATAGTTAAATTTCCTATATTAAAAAGCGCATGGCGCCATTTTCGATTATTTCTCGAAATAACTCGAAACAATTTGAAACTATTGTTGTCAATGGAACGAAGGTGCCCAGGGCTTTGATATAAAAAATGTAATGTATAAATTTTGGAAGATTTCTAAAAGATTTTGAAAGGTTTCATGATAATAAAGAAATTTCTTAAAATTCCTGGGAAAATTTAAATTGATTGTTTATTTTGAAACATAAATTTAAAGAGAAAATTGACATCCATTTCACAACATTTTAAATTATTTACTAAAATTTCTGAACAGAATATGGACGATTTTCAAGTCAATTTTTTCAATTAGCAAGATTACAAAGTTGTATAAAAAAATTTGATCAAGTTTAACAGATTTTTAGAAGTTTAAAAAAAAGTCAAAATTAACTCAAAACTTGAAAAAAAATTTTAAAGTTGAAAAATTTACATTTTTGAATATTCTTAAATAAAAATGTTGCAGCTTCTGAAGCATTTAGAAAGGTTTCACGATGATAAAAAATATTTTTGAAAATTCACTAGATAATTTAAACTGATTTTTTATTTTGAAAAATTAATTTTAAGAGAATATTTAAAAAGACTTTAAATTATTTCAAAAGATTTCCAACATTGTCAAATGTTTGGTATTTAGAAGGTTTGAATGTTTTAGGCATGATTAAAAAATAATATGAAATTTGAAAAGATTTACAGAAGATTTAAAATTATTTTCTAAAATTTCAAAAAAGAATGGGAAAGATTGTCAAGCAAAATCTTTTAATTAGCAAGATTACAAAGATTTATAAAAAATTCGATCAGGTTTAAGAGACATTTAGAAGTTTAAAAAATATTCAAAAGTAATTTAAAACTTGAAAATATTTCAAAAATTTAATTTTTAAAAAACTTACATTTTTGAATATTTGGAAATAAAAATTTTGAAGCTTCTTAAAGATTTTGAAAGGTTTTATGATAATAAAAAAATATCTTAAAATTCCTGGGAAAATTTAAACTGATTTTTTATTTTGAAAAATTAATTTTAAGGGAAAATTGACGAATATTTTTAAACATTTTTATTTATTTCCTAAAATTTCGAAAAAGAATGTGGACGATTTTGAAGAAAAAACGTTCAATTAGCAAGATTATAAAGTTGTATAAAAAACTTGAAACAAAAAATTTTGAAAGGTTTCACGATAATAAAAAATATTTCTCAAAATTCATGGGATAATTCAAACTTATTTTTTATTTTGAAAAATTAATTTTCAGAGAATATTTAGAAAGAATTTAAAACACTTAAATTTAATTTTTCAAAATTTCAAGAAAATTTTTGGAAAAATTCGAAGAATTGTCAGATATTTTTCGAAGGTTTGAAAGTTTCGAAAATTGTTGAAAAATGATTTCATGTTTGAAAAGGTTTCCCAACATTTCAAACAAAATGTAAAGTTTGGAATATTTTTAAAAAAATTTCAGATTATTTTAAGAAGTTCTAGAAAAGGGTTAGGCTTCTAGAAAATAAAAAACTTTCTTGAGATTCTTGAGAACATTTTTAATGACTTTTTATTTCAAAACATTATTTTTTAAAGAAAACTTAAAAAAGTATCTAAACGTTCCAAAATATTTCTACAAATTTCGAAAATATTTTAAAGATTTAAGGGCAATTGTTTAAATTTTGAACGATTTTTCAAATATTTAGGAATAGTTCGAGTCAATTTAAGAGATATTTATCTTCCAAACTTCTATATCTTGCAAACTGACTCAAATTTTTCCTACCATTTTTAAAATCCTGAAAAATAAAAAATTATGCTTTTTTGACATATCTGAAATCTTAAAAAAAAATTTTAATTTTCTCAAAAATCTTAGGAAAATTATATATTTATTTAACTTTAAAAATAAATGAACAAATAAACTTAAAAAATAAATGTTTGTTTGAAATTTTTACTTTGTATTCTAAATTATTTATCCCCTAAAATAATAATTTGGGTAATTTTTTTTTCTTTCATGACTGAAAAAACTGTTTTAGTTAAGAATTGAACTTTTTGGTTAAAAATTTGTCTTTTTGGTTTGAAAATTAATCTGTTTTTGTTGAGGATTCCAATATTCTGTTGAAAATTTGTCTTCCGGTTAAAAATGCAACTGATTGAAGATTAATCTTTTTTGGTCGAGGATTCAACCACTTTATTAAAAATTAATTTTTTTAAATTAAAAATTCATCATTTTAGTTAAAAATCTGTCTCTTTGGTTGAAAATGTCACTATTTGGTTGTTGGTAGAAAATTCATCTATTTCGTTAAAAATTCATATTTTCGTGTTAAAAAATTCAACTGTTTGGTTGAAAATTCGTCTCTTTTTCAAAAAAAGTTAATCTTTTTTGGTTGTAAAATGCAGCTGGTAAATTTTTGTTTGTTTGTTGAGGATACAGCTATTTTATTTGAAATTTGACTTTTTTGACATCAATTCAACTATTTTTTATTGAAAATTGAAATATCATTTATGTTATCTAAATAATATATTCTATAATTTAATAATAATAATCAATGGAAAAAAGTTCTTCAAAACTTTGAAACACAAAATTAAATTTTTTCCGTTTATGAAATATAACATAGAATCCAAGTGTCTGTTAATTGCTAAAGTTTTCCTAATTTTTTAATTACGATTACTTTAAACACATTACAATTTTCAACAGTTTAGAAAAATTTGTTAAATTTATTTTTAATTTTTGATTCAAGGTTTAAAAAAAAAAATTTATTGTTGATCCACAAAATTAAGCACCTCTTTCCATATGTCTATAAATATGCATGCGCGCGCGTAGCGCGCTTTTGCTACTTGTCCTATATTAAAAAGCGCATGGCGCCATTTTCGATTATTTCTCGAACCATCTCGAAATTACTCGAAACATTTTGAAACTATTGTTGTCGGGAAACCCGTGTTCGTGATTCGGTGAAGATTTGATTTTTTTGGCGATTTAAAAAAAGAGTCTCCAAACTTCAGGTTTATGAGAAATGTAAGGTTATCTAAATAATATATATTCAATAATAATAATCAATATAAGGAAGGTATCCAGCATTTTGATATACAAAATGTAATTTTTAGATTTTGAAGATTTCAAAAATGAAGAAGCTTTTTAAGAATTTTAAAAGGTTTCGAAAAAGAATGGGAAAGATTTTGAAGCAAAATTTTTCAATTAGCAAGATTACAAAGATTTATAAAAATTGCGAGTAAGTTTAAGACATTTCGAAATTTTAAAAAGATTTAAAATTAATTTAAAAGTTAAAAATATTTCATAAGTTTTGAAAAATGTACATTTTTTAATATTTTGGCGCAAAAAATTGTGCAGCTTCTTAAGGATTTTGAAGGGATTCACGATAATAAAAAAAATTTCCTAGAATTCTTAGAAAAATTTGAACTGAGTTTTGATTTTGAAAATTAATTTTAAGAGAATATTTTAAAACATTTTAAAATATGACAAATTTTTTAAAAAGATTTCTAAACTCCTCATAACAGATTCTGGAAGATTTTAATACAATTTTTGTAATTTTTCAGAATTTTAAGAAAATTTTAAAAAAATTTGAAGAATTTTAAAGGATATTTAGAATGTTTGAAAGTTTTGGAAATAGTTGAAATAATAATTTTATATTTGAAAATATTTCAAAAAATTTTAAACAAAATGTGAATTTTTGAAGATTTCGAAAAAAGAATATGAAGCTTTTTAAGAAGTTTAAAAGGCTTCAAGAAAATAAAAAAAAAACTTTCTTAAAATTCCTGGGAAAATTTAAACTGAATTTTTATTTTGAAATAAATTTTAAGAGAAAATTGACAAAAATTTCAAAAGATTAAGAAGATTCACAAATTTTATAAAATTTTTTTTTTTAATTTCAAAAGGTTTCACAATAATAAAAAATATTTCTCATAATTCATGGGATAATTTAAAATGATTTTTTTATTTTGAAAAATTAATTTTAAGATAATATTTTTAAAAAATTTTAACATTTAAAAAGATTTCCAAAATTGCCGAAATACAATCTGGAAGATTTGAAAGCAAGTTTTTTAATTTCTCAGAATTTCAAGAAAAATTTTGGAAGAATTTTAAAAGATATTTAGACGGTTTACAAGTTTTGAAAATGGTTGAAAAATTATTTTAACTTTGAAAAATTTCCAAAAATTTTTAATGAAAATTAAATTTTTGAAGATTTCCAAAATAAATTTCAAAACTTTTTAAAAAGTTTGAGAGGTTTCAAGAAAATAAAAAAATTTCTTGAGATTCCTGGGGAAATTTTTAATTACTTTTTATTTTGAAAAATTAATTTTTAGAGATAATTTGAAAAAGTTAAAAAATATTTCAAAGTATTTCTACAAATTTCGAAAATATCTGGAAAATTCATAGGCAATTTTTTAATTTTGAAAGATTTTACAAAATTTTAGGAATATTTCGAGTCAATTTAAAAGATATTTATCTTCCAAGCTTCTCAAAGTCCTAAATATCTTTTAAAGTGACTCGAATTTTTCCTGAAAGTTTTCAAAATCCTGAAAAATAAAAAGCCATACTTTCTTGACATATCTGGAAGCTTCAAAAAATTTTGGAATTTTCTCAAGAATCTTAGAAAAATTATATATTTATTGAACTTTAAAAACAAATGAACAAATAAACTTGAAGAAGAAATGTTTGGTAGAGATTTTTATTTTGTATTTTAAATTGTTTATCCCCCAAAAATAATAATTTGGGTGAATTTTTTTTCTTTCATGGCTGAAAAATCTTTTTTAAGATCAAATTTGAACTATTTGTTTGCAAAATCGTCTTTTTTAATTGTAAATTAATCTGTTTTTGTTGAGGATTCCAATATTTTGTTGAAAATTCATTTTTTTTTACTAAAAATTCATCTCTTTGTTTGACAATGTCACTATTTCGTTGAAAAGTTGTATTTTTTGGTCGAAAATTTATCTATTTAATTGAAAATTCATATTTTCATGTTAGAAAATTCAACTATTTCGTAGAAAAATGGTATCTTTTTTAAAAAACTTAATCTTTTTTGTTTTAAAATGCAACTGGTGAAAATTAATTTTTTGTTGGGGATTCAGATATTTTCTTAAAGATTTGCCTTTTTTTTCATTAAAAAAATATTTTTTATATCAAATTAAAATCTTTTTTGGTTGAAATATCATTTATGTTATCTAAATAATATATTCAATAATTTAATAATAATAATAATCAATGAAACAAAGGTCTTCAACACTTTCAAACATAAAATTTCATGTTTTCCGTTATGAAATATAACATAGAATCCAAGTATCTGTTAATTGCTAAAGTTTTCCTAATTTTTTAATTACAAATATTGTAAACACATTACAATTTTCAACAGTTCAGAAAAATTTGTTAAATTTATTTCAAATTTTTGATTCGAGCTTTTGATTACAATTTTTTTTTTATTGTTGATCCACAAAATTAACCACCTATTTCGATATTTTTAAAAATATGCATGCGCGCGCGTAGCGCGCTTTTGCTACTTGTCCAATTATTAAAAAGCGCATGGCGCCATTTTCGATTATTTCTCGAACCATCTCGAAACAATTTGAAACTATTGTTGTCGGGACCCGTTTTCGTGATTGGATGTAGCTTTAATTTTTGTTGCTATTTAAAAAAAGTCTACAAACTTCAGTTTTATGACAAATGTAAGGTTATCTAAATAATATATATTCAATAATAATAATAAATGTATTTTTGAAGATTTCAAAAATGAAGAAGCTTCTTAAGAATTATTAAAAGGTTTCAAGATAATAAAAAAATTTCTTAACATTCCTGGGAAAATGTAAACTGGTTTTTTTATTTTAAAAATAATTTTTAAAAGAAAATTGACAAAGATTTCAAAAGCTTTAAAATTATTTTCTAAAATTTCGAAAAAGAATGGGAAAGATTTTCAAGCAAAATCTTTCAATTAGCAAGATTACAAAGATTAATAAAAAATGCGAATAAGTTTCAGAAATTTTAAAAATATTCAAAATTAATTTGAAAATATTTCAAAAGATTTACAAAATTTACATTTTTGAATATTTGGAAAAAAAAGTTGGAAAAGATTCACTATAATAAAAAAATCTTCTTAGAATTCATGGGAAAATTTGAACTGATTTTTTATTTTGAAAAAGTAATTTTGAGAGAACATTTTTTAACGTTTTTAAACATTTAAAAGATAACAGACTTAAAAATATTACAAAAGATTTCTAAAATCTTCATAACAAATTCTGGTAAATTGTAAACAATTTTTGTAATTTTTCAGAATTTCCAGACAATTTGTTAAAAAAATTCGAATAATTTTAAAAGATATTTAGAAGGTTTAAAAGTTTTGGAAATAGTTGAAAAAGTAATTTGAAATTTAAAAATATTTCCAAAATTTAAAACAAAATGTAAATTTTTGAAGATTTCGAAGCTTATCAAAAAAGTATAAAGGCTTCAAGAAAATAAAAAAACTTCCTCACAATTCCTGGGAAAATTTAAACTGAATTTTTATTTTGAAAATAAATTTAAAGAGAAAATTGACAAAGATTTTAAATTATTTTCTAAAATTTCAAGAAAGAATGGCAAAGATTTTTATTCAAAATCTTTCAATTAGCAAGATTTAACAATTTTATAAAAAATTTCAAAAGGTTTCACGATTATAAAAAATATTTCTCATAATTCATGGGATAATTCAAACTGATTTTCTATTTAGAAAAATTAATTTTACGATAATATTGAGAAAAAAAAATTTATTTTCAAAAGATTTCTACTTCATCAAAATAGGAGCTGGAAGATTTGTAGGCAAGTTTTTTAATTTTTCAGAATTTCAAGAAAAATTTTGGAAGAATTCGAAGAATTTAAAAATATATTTGGAAGGTTTAAAAGTTTTGAAAATGGTTAAAAAATGATTTTAATTTTGAAAATATTTCCAACAATTTTAAACAAAATGTCAATTTTTCAAGGTTTCGAAAACAATGTTGAAGCTTCAAGAAAATAAAAAAAACTGTTTAAAAATTCCTGGGAAAATTTAAACTGAATTTTTATTTTGAAAATAAATTTAAAAAAAAATTGACAAAGATTTCAAACGAATTTTAATTATTTTCGAAAATTTCAAAAAATCTTTCCATTAGCAAGATTAAAAAATTTTTAAAAATTATATTTTTTTAATTCAAAAGGTTTCACGATAATACAAAATATTTCTCATAATCATGGGATAATTTAAACTGATTTTTTATTTTGAAAAATTAATTTTGAAAGATTTTTCAAAATTTTAGGAATAGTTCGAGTCAATTTAAAAAACTTCTAAAAGTCCTAAATATCTTTCAAACTGACTCGAATTTTTCCTCAAATTTTTGAAAACCCTGAAAAATAAAAAAATATACTTTTTCGACATATCTGAGAGTATCGATAAACATTTTGAATTTTCTCAAGAATCTTAAGAAAATTATATATTTATTTAACTTTAAAAACAAATGAACAAATAAACTTAAAAAAGAAATGTTTATTCGAAATTTTTATTTGGTATTCTAAATTATTTATCCCCCAAAATAATAATTTGTGTGACATTTTTTCTCTTTCATCACTTTAATATTTGACAATATCAGCGATGAAATATTCTCAAATTTTAGAAATTTTCAAAATTAGAAAGTTTCAACTGAGAAATTTTTAGTAATCATTTTCAGAGGCTGAGGAGATTCTTTTTAGATATAATTAAGCGAAAATGTAAAAAAAAACACATTTTTCTACTATTTCAATTGGAAAATCTGGGTATAATGTGTTAAGTTTCCTTGAAATTTTTAAAATAAAAAGGTTTAAAACTTATTTTAACGTATTTTAATGTGACAAATAGTGAAATTTTTAAATAAAGAAGATTAAATTGCAACCAAAAACCAACTAATTTAATTTTCTAGCTAAACAGACGAAATTTTTAGAAGACAGTGAAATTTTCAACAAAAAAAATTAAAGTTTTACCCAAAAAGAATTTTCTACTAAAAGAGATGAATTTTTAACAAAAGAGAAGTTTTCAAGCAAAAAGTCGAAGTCTTAAAAAACCGTCGAATTTGAAAGCTAAAAAGATGAATTTTCAACAAAATGTTAATTTCCAGACAAGAAAGATGGATTTTCAACTAATTAGTTGAAACTGCAGACAGAAGACAAATATTCAACAAAATAGTTGAATTTTCTATCCAAAAAAGACGAATATTCAATAAAATAGTCGAATCTTCGACTAAAAACGATCACTTTTTAACTAAATAGAGGAATTTTCAACAAAATAATTAAATTTTCAACCAAATAGAATAATTTTGTACTAAAATATGAATTCTGAACCCATTTTTTTTTAATTTTTGACCGGAAATGTTGAATTTTCAACAACAAAGTTTATTTTTAACAAAAAAAAAGATAACTTTTCTACAAAAAAAAAATAATTTTCAATCCAAAAGGATGAATTTTTTATCCAAAACTGTTGAATTTTCGACCAAAAAGGATGACTTTTTGACAAAATAGTTGAATTTTCTAAAGAAGAATTAAATTTTCAACCAAACAGTACAATTTTAACTAAAAGAGATTAATTCTGAACCAAAAATATAATAATAGACTTTTCAACCAAAAAAAGTTAACTCTCAACTAAAAATAGTAGAATTTTCTTATTGTGTTCTGTTAATTCAGTTTAAATTTAAGCGAAAAAACGAGAAAACGGGGAAGTTTCTTAAAAGCAAGGGGAAAAAGAGAAATTCTTGTAAAAAATGGAAAAGAGGGGAATAGGAGAAAGAGTTTAAAGTCTGCCCTTATCAAAAATTGATACTTACTTGTCATACGACCCTTCTTCCTGTCTGGACTTTCATCCACTTTAGATGCCCCTTGACTCCCACCTTCCTCTTGTATCAGCTTCGTCAGCATTTCTTTAATAGGCGCTGCAACCAGAGTTTTATCTTCATCCGTCGCATAGGGCAATTGTTTGAATCTAAAAAATAAAATTTAAAATTAACTTTATTTTACAAGCAAAATTTCTATTCTTCTAACTTAACATTTTAAAAGTATGTATTAAGAATTAACTTCATTTTTTATTTAAAATGTTATGTTTTAGTCTCTAAATTATCAAAATTCTTAATTATTTATCGCTACTATTAAATTTTTGGTTAAAAGTTTTATTATTTGTTTCAAAATTCAATTATTTGGTTGAAAATTAACTTTTTTCTTGAAAACTCTACTGCTTTCTGAAGAAATCGCGTTTCTGGTTTGAAAATTCAACAATTTAGTTAAAAAATATTTTCTCTCTTGACTAAAAAATCTTTCCTGATTAAAAATCAAACTCTTGTCGATAATTCCTCTTTTTGGTTACAAAATCAACTGTCTGTTTAAACATTAAACTTTTTGGATTGAAAATTAACTTTTTTGTTATAAAATGAACTATTTTATGGAAAATTCGTACTTTCGGCTCGAAAATTCAACAATTTAGTAGAATCTTTAAATATCTGTTAGAAAATGTATGTATTTTGTTGAAAATTTATCTTTTTCTATTGCAAATTTTATTATTTGGTTCAAAATTGAATTCATTTGTTGAAAATTTGACAATTTGATTACATTTTTTTCTTTTTCTATAAATTTTTTTTCTCAAAAATTCATCTCTTTTTGTAGAAATTAACCCTTTTTGGTTAAAAAAAAACAACTGTCTTGTTAAACATTAATCGAAAATTCAACAATTTAGTAGAAAATTTAACTATTTGGTTGAAATTTGAACTACTTTCTTAAACGTTCATTTTTTGGTTAACGATTTATAATTTTAAATGAAAATTCGTTTTTTTTGTTAAAAATTAATTTTTGTAATTAAAATTTAACTATTTTGCTGAAAATTCAATTTTTTAAATCGAAAATTCGTCTTTTCGGCTTGAAAATTTAACAATTTGATTACAATTTTCTTTCTTGACTACAAAATTTGGTTGTTGAAAATTCTACTATTAATTCCACTGTTTTGTTGAAAATTAGTCTTTTTGGCTTGATAATTCAACAATTTTATTGAAATTTTGTTTCTATCATGACTAATAATTTTTTTATGTTGAAAATTCAACTATGCTGTAGAAAACTCGTATTTTTGGCCCGAAAATTAAATAAATTTGGAAGAAAATTTAACTATTTGGTTGAAAAGTAATGTATTTGGTTGAAAATTTTGTCTTTTTTTGTAGAAAATCAATTTTGTTGGTTAAAAATGAAAGTGATTGGTTAAAAATTAATTTTTTTTAGTTAAAGATTTAAATATTTTGTTGAAAATTAGTCTTTCTTGATTAAGTCCAATTGTTTTTTTTTATTTTTAATTAAAATGATTTTTTTGTTGTTGAAATATCTACTATTACATTTGTCGTCGAAAATTTATCTGTTTAAGTTGAAAATTCAACTCCTTGGTTAAAGCTTTCTTAAAAATTAATTTGTTTAGATGAAGGTTCATCATTTTAATTGAAAATTCGTTAATTTTGGTTAAAAAATAATTTTCTCCACTGAAAATCTAACTGCTTTGTCGAAGATTGGCCTTTTTGGCTTGAAAATTCAACAATTTGATTGAAATTTTTTTCTTTCTAGACTAAAAAATATTTTTGGTTGAAAATTCAACTATTTTGTTGAACATTCATCTTTTTGGTTTGATAATTTATCTCTTTCTGTAGAAACTTCACATTTTTTAGTTGAAAATGCATCTGTGCGGTTTAAAATTAATTAGTTTCAGCTGAAAATTCAACTGTTTTGTAGAAAAATCGTATGTTCGGATTGAAAATTCAACAATTTTGTAGAAAATAATTTTTTTTGATAAAAGGCAACTGTTTGGTTGAAAATTAATCTGTTTTAGTTGAAGATTCAAGCATTTTGTTGGAAATTCGTTTTTGTTGGTTAAATCTAACTGTTTTTTATTTTTAATTAAAAATTTTTTTTTTGTTAAAAATGAATCTTTTTTTAGTTTAAAAATTCAACTATTTAGTTAAAAAAATTTAGAAAGGAAAAAAAATATAATCTAAAAATTAATCAACTAAAATTTGGACTAACATCACATCCATTGTTCGAAATATTTAGTTACAAAATGCAATTTGTTGAAAATTCGTATTTTTGGCAGAAAATTAATCTTCTTGCTTGAAAATTCGACTATTTGGTTAAAAGTGTATGTATTTTGTTAAAAATTCGTCTTTTCTCGTGGAAAATTAATATCCTTGACTGAAAATTCAACTTTTTGTTTAAAAATTTAAGTATTTTGTTGACAATTCATCTTTTTTGGTAGAAATATAATCTTCTGTATTGCAAATTCATTTTTTTGGTTGAAAATTTAACTATTTGGTTAAAAATGCAACTGTTTGGTTGACAATTAATCTCTTTTGGTTGAGGCTTCAACTATTTCATTGGAAAGTAGTCATTTTTCCAATTAAACTGTTTTTTATTTAAAATAACAATCTTTTTTTGATTAAATAGTAAAAGTTCCCCCCCCCCCCTTATTCAATAATTTAGTTAAGAAATAGTGACATTAACGGAAAATTATGAGAAAATAGTGTCTTTAATGTCATTTTTTTCTGAAATAGTAGCAAAGTAGTGTTATTGCTAAAAAAATATCAAAAAATGTGAATAGTGTTGTGAGTCCGATCCCTGAATTGTAAACCACACTGGCTAAATTCCCTTAGATTATTACAATTTTTAAAATCGAAATTACTCCTTTTTTGGATTCCTTTTTCTCCCAAAAAGGACTAATTTCATTTTTACTTTTATTTATTGTACTTTTAAAGATAAAGAAATTACCTTGGATCAAGTGTTGTAGCAATTTGCAGAAGAAGCGTAACATTAGGATCCGCGTAACGTTCGTAGAGCATTTCCGACAAACTCTCTTTAAAATTCTTAGCAGTGCCGCTATCCGAATCTTTAGTTTTCAGGTGAGAGGAAACCAATTGCCAAAGAAGTGGTTTCAAGAGGGAACAGAGTGGCATTTTCTCTTCGCTGAGAGTCATGATCGTGACTTTGAATGGTTCCAGGACAGTTACGAGATCTTCGATCACTTTCCATTCATCTGGGGCAAGATCGATCAATTCCTGGTCGATTCTATCTATACCCTCAAGAATTGAAGACACAATACTGCGACGCAGGACCAATTGCTCCAGCATATTGTAGGTTGAAATCCACACTTCTGGGTAATCCATCATCAAAGGATTATCTTCCAACTGCAACATTATTTATAATTAATTACTTATTCACTCATATTAATTCGGAGTTGCTTCAGCAGAGCTTGGATTGACTAGAATGCTTATAAAAAGTCACATTATTCGCATAAAATTACAAAGAAAATCGGACGGAATTTCGAAAAAAAGTCCACAAAAAATCGCATCAAAATTTTAAAATTGGTGAAAAAAAGGAGTGTCAGACACAACCATTTTTTAAGAATAGGCATTCACCTTGAAGGATTATGAATCTGGGTATAATATATTTCTTTCTGAACTGTTAAACTTGTCAACTTGGTTTATTTTCAAATCAGAGAATTTTATAATTTACATTAATTTTGAACAATTTAAACTTGAAATTACTTGCCAATTATGGCTTTCAATTCGAGACTATATAATTTGAATATGAAATTGATCACTTTTTAATAATTCTGACTTCTTTAATAATTGACTTTTAAATAAAATTAATATAGATACATTATTTTAAACATTTTTTAACATCTTTAACAAAGTAGTCGAATTTTCATCCCAAAAACGAAATTTTAACAAAAAAGTTGAGTTTTCAAGTAAAAAAGTCAAATAATTTAGAAACAAATTGACTTTTATAAATGAAAGATTACTTATTTTTCAAATAGTTAAATTAAAAGGAAATAATAATTTTCAACCAGTTGCATTTACAACAAAATAGATAAAAACTTTCAATCTAAAGAGACGCATTTTTAACAAAGTGATTGAAGTTTAAATCAAACAGTTCAATTTTTCAGCCAAAAAGGTCAATTTTTTAGAAGACAGTTGAATTATTAACATGAAAAGCTAAATTTTCAACAAAAAAGTTTATTTTCAACCAAGAAAGATGAATAATCAACCAAATAGTTGAATTTAAAACAAAAATACATTTTCAACTAGATAGTTGCATTTATAATCACATTTATAACATTTATATAGTTGCATTTGTAGTTCAACTTTTAATCAAAAGAGACAAATTTTCCAGAAAATAGTTTAATTTTGAACTACATAGTAGACTTTTCAATCAAAAAGACGAATTTTTTAGAAGACACTTAAATTTTCAACAATAAAGTTAATTTTTAACCAAGAAAGATGAATTTTGAACAAAATAATTTAATTTTCAACCAAAAAAGCCAAAATTTCAGAAGAAAAGAGATTAAACCTCAGTCAAAAACAGTTGTATTTAAATTTTTAATCCAAAAAGACATTTTTTAGAAGACAGCTAAATTATCAGTCAGAAAAGTTAAATTTTCAACAAAACAAGATGAATTTTTAACCGAATTGTTACATTTTCAGCAAAAAAATTCATTTTTAAACAAATAGTTGAACTTTTATGCCAAAAAGACGAATTTCTTAGAAGACTGTCAAATTTTGAGAAAAAAGTTAATTTTTAAACAAGAAATATTAATTTTCAACCAAAAAAAAAGATTACTTTTTAACCATAAAAGAGGAATTTTTAGTCAAAAAGGACGAATTTTCTGTCAAAATAGACGAATTTTCAACAAAACAGTTGAATGTTTTACCAAAAAGGATGTCGTTTCAACAAAATACTACAATTTTCAACAAAATAGTCATATTTTGAAACAAAAATGATTAAACTTCAATCAAAAACAGTTGAATTTTTATTAAAAAAGGTGCATTCTCAACGAAAAATACAATAGTTAATATTACAACAAAAAAACTAATTTTCAACAAAATAGTTGAATTTTTAACCAAATAGTTGAATTTTCAAACAAAACAAAACAACGAAGTTTGAACCAAGAAGATTAATTTTCTAAGAAAAAATAAGAATTTTCAACTAAATACATGAAGTTTCAAATAAATAGTTGAATTGTCAACTAAAAAAACATCAATTTTCAGCAAAAAAGATCAATTTTTAGTAAAAAAATAAATTTGCAACAAAATCGTTAAATTTTCAACCAAATAGATGAATTTTTAACTAAAAGTATTAATCTACAACCCAGAAAATTCATTTTTAATAAAGTAATTCAACTTTTAACCCAAAAAGACGAATTTTCAACCCGCAAATATTAATTTTGTACCAACAACTTCATTTTCAACTAAACCGTTGCAGTTGTAACGAAAAAAGAGGAAATTTCAACCAAAAAGATTATTTTTCTACCAATAAAGACAAATTTTCAACTAAAAAAAAAAAAAATTTAATTAAAAAGGAAAAAGTTACATTTTCAGGTAAAAAGAATTATGTTTTAACAAGAAAAGGCATTTTCAACAGAATATTTAAATTTTCAAGCAAAGAGATGAACTTGCAACAAAAAAATAAATTTTTAACAAAGTTGTTCATCTTTTACCCAGGTAGTTGATTTTTCAAAAAAAAAAAAAAAAAAAAACAACTTTCAGCCAAAAATTGCAGTTACACTTTCAGTTAAAAAAAATTTCTAACAAAAAAGAATAAGTGTTCAACAAAGTATTTAAACTTTCAACCAACAAGAAGAATTTTCAAGAAAAATGATGAATGTTCAACTGGAATAGCTAAATTTTCAAATTAAAAAAATTAATTTTCAACCAAAAAGATGAATTTTCAACTAAAATAATGAATCTTCATAAAAAAAAGATTTTTTAACAAACTGGTTAAATCCTTAACAAAGTAATTGAATTTTCTACCAAAAAAGATTAATTCTCAACGAATAATATAACAGATATTTGACCAAGAAGGATGACTTTAAAAAAATTGATGAATTTCCAACTAAATAATAAAATTCTTAACTAAAAATATAATCGTCAGGAGGAAGCAAACTTAAAAAAAAAGAAATAGAAACATAAGGCAATACATTCCTAAAAAGAATGTTATATCAGGGTGGCCACAAACTTTATTTTCAAAATTCCCAGAATTTGAACCTTGTATTATTTTTAATATATAATCTTACAGAAATTGTCTAACTTTTGAAAGAATTTTTAAAAATCCCTGACTTTCCCTGACCAATAAAATTTCGTATTTACCAATTCTTATCAAAAAAATCTCATTATACGCGGAATTGAACGTACTTTCAATATATTAATAGCAAAAAATTATTAGATTTCAAAAAATTTCATCAAATTGTTATCAAAGTTGAAAACATCGGGATTCAATGAGTACTTTGGAATATTTTCGATGGTAGCTTCGTAATTTTTCCCGTGTTAAAATGAACAATCTATTGTTAAAATTGTGTTTTTCTATTTCCAAAAAACAGAGAAAAATGAAAAAAAATTCAAGGACTTTTCCAGGTATTTCCAAGAAAAAAAATCAAGGACTTCTTCAGGTTTTCAAGGATTTTCAGGACGCTGGACACCCTGATTTAATAAGAAATGACAAATAAAAAAAAAATGAAATCCAAGAATTTTAAATTAAATTAAAATCAAACTCAAAATCCCATTTAACGTCCAATAATCAAGTTAATGTATAGAATTCCTGAAAATAAAACAAGAATTCAACCATCAAATTTGGACAAACACCACAAAATGCTCATATTGCAATTCCTAAAAACAAAAAAAATTGTTGGTTCTTTGCACAAAAATAAAAAACAGGAAAGAAAAATGGTAAGGCAACCAACCACATCCCCTTCCTTCTCTTTTTTATTTCTTTCGTCTTTTTTATTTTTATTATTATCAAATCACAAAATGAAAGCATGCAATATATTTACAAAATATTTATGGTAAATATTTTTCATGCTTTTATTTTGTGATTTGATAATAATAAAAATAAAAAAGACGAAAGAAATAAAAAAGAGAAGGAAGGGGATGTGGTTGGTTGCCTTCTCATTTTTCTTTCCTCTTTTTTATTTTTGTGCAAAGAAACAAATTTTTGTTTTGTTTTTAGGAATTGCAATAGAAGCATTTTGTGGTGTTTGTCCAAATTTGATCGTTGAACTCTTGTGTTATTTTCAGGAATTCTATACATTAAATAAAAAAAATTTGGAGATTTTTTCCAGAACTTTTTCAAAATCCCATGACTTTTCCAGGTCTTGCATCAATCCTACAAATTAAATTCCTACACAATTTATCAACAAACCTCGAGCATTTGTTCCTGCATCGTCATTGTAACACAGGCACTAGGATGTCCAATAATCGCCCCAATGATTACTCGACACTTGGAAAGGATCATTGCAACATCGGGATCCCCAAAACACGCATTCGCACAAACATGTAAAGTGTAAAGGAGACAAGGAACCAGCGACAATCCTCTCGTAACTAAAGCCGAGAGCAATCCACTTTTCGAGGTAGCAACCACAACCGCTGTAATTTTATCTATTCTCAAATCCCACTCGGCCAACAAGGAATCCAGAGCCGTTCCCCAGTGGGCTTCCTCCCAATCCTCAGGTGCGTGCATCGTGCAGAGGACTTTAACATCTAAAGAAATCTCTCCCGGATGCTGATAGTAAATCGAGAACGTGACATAGCTCTCTTCTGTATTAGATTTCCATTCTTCGACCGTGAGACCGACTTCCGTGTTCAGAAGAGACAAATTATGCACGATCGAGTCCTTATAATTTTCATAAATCTTTGGTATAATGTCCTCCTCCAGCTTGTTTTTGCTGGGGATTTCGCAAGGCGATCTGAGGGTGGCGACGAGTTTTTGGAATCCACGACCTTCGACTACTTCGGGAAGTTGTAGGTCGATGATGACGAATTCTGCGATGGCATCCAGAATCGCCGATTTTCCTTCCATTACATTGTGTTGAGCGGGAATTTCCTCGGACATGAGAAAGGCTAAATTTTGAGTAGAGGTATTGGTGGGATTTTTGATCATGACCCTGAGAGGCTGGCCGATGTTGATATCTTCTTCTATGCTGGTCAGGCTTACATTGGGATCGGTGACGAATTGAAGCCCGCTGTCCACCTGGATTGTGCCATCTGCATTTGTTGTATAAATGTGTTGAGCAGCAGCCAATCCTGCCTTTAAAAGTCTTTTTTGAGCTCTTCGGTCCTTGGCTTCCTGGGAAATAATTGGTTTTCGAGGCGGATTTGTGGCTTCCAATTCGACAAGCTCCTGTGCGTGCTTATTTTGAAGGTGCATCCTGAAAAAGTATTCCTTTATTTGTTTCGTTCACGTATTTTAAGGTTTAAACTAAATATTTCAATTTTTAAGTTTGAATTGGAATATCACATTCTCATCATGTTAGATCGAGATAACTATGATTGAAGCATTGGCTCAAAGAACGTTCTATGAAGAGAGATATTGTCTCACTGAAATCTATGTTCATACTGTTACTTTTTTTGATTCGGAAATTCCTCCGGATTTTGAATTTATATCTTAATTATTTTTAATTTTCTTTAAAATAGTATTTAATATTAAAATTCAATTCAGTAAATAGGGTGGCCGAAAAACTTTATTTTCAAAACTCCCTGACTTTTCCTTGACCAATTTTTCATTTAACCGCTTATCATTAATATCCAAAGACCAGCATCTTAATCATGTAATATTCTGAACGTAGAATATTTTGTAAACGGAATAAAAGAATAACATTTCAGATTTATATTTCAAACTTTATTTATTCATTCCAACAAAAAAAAAAGAATTTTCTATCAAAAAAGACGAATTTTCGACCAAAAAAGATGACTTTTTAAGAATACTATTTAAATTTTCAACAAAATACTGAAGTACTCAACAAAATAGTTCAATTTTTAACCAAAATTTTGAAGCTTCAACCAAAAACCGTTACATTTTCAACCAAATAATTCAATTTTTTAGAAGACAGTGGAATTTTCAACATCAACAAAAAATTTTCAATCCAAAAGGACGAAATTTTCTGTCCAAATAGACGAATGTTCAATAAAACAGTTGAATTTTCGAACAAAAAAGATGACTTTTTAACAAAATACTTGAAATTTCTAAAAAATAATTACATTATCAACAAAATAGTTGATTTTTTAATCAAATACTTGAATTTGCTACTCATAAAGATGAATTTTTAACCAAGTAATCGAATTTTTTAATGAAAAAGATTAAACTTCAACCAAAAACTAAAAAAAAGGTCAAAATTTACACAAGCAGTTGAAATTTCAATTACAAAAGATCAACTTTCAACAAAATAGTTCAACTTTCATCCAAAGAGATGAATTTTCTACTAAAATTATAAATCTTCAATTGGAATAGTTAAATTTCCAATTAAAAAAATTATTTTTCCAACAAAAAAAAAAGAATTTTCAACCAAAAAAGATGAATTTGTAACAAATAATGTAACAGTAGATATTTCAAACAAAAAATATTTTTATTTTAAATCAGGAACAGTTGAATTGAACTAAAACAGAAAAAATTTTCAACAAAATAGTTGAATCTTAAAAAAAAAGATTAATATTAAACCAAACAGTTGCATTTTTATCCCAAAAAAATGAAATTTCTACTAAAATAGATGAATTTTTAAAACAAAAAGAGGAATTTTCAAAAAAATGTTGAATTTTCAACCAGGAAATATTTCAGTTGAATTTTCAAAACCAAAATTTCATTTTTTAACAAAAAAAAATCATTTTTAGCCAAATACCTTATTTTTCTGCCAAACTGCTAAATTTTCAACTTATAAATGTGATACATTTTCAACCAAAAACGGAACAGTTAAAATTTTTAAACAAAAAAATTAATTTTTAGATAAAAAATCAATTTTTAGTTTAAAAAAATTAATTTTTAGATAAAAAATCAATTTTTAGTTTAAAAAAATTATATTTTAGATAAAAAATCAATTTTTAGTTTAAAAAAATTAATTTTCAACAAAATACATGAATTTTTAAGCAAATTGTTGCATTTTGAAGCAAAAAAATGAATTATATACAAAACAGTTGAATTTTCAAGCAAAAAATATAAATTTTCAAAAAAATATATCATTTTCAACCAAATAGCTAAATTTTCTGACAAATTGTTGAATTTTGAAGACAAAAAGACGAATTATCTACAAAAAAGTTGAAGTTTCAACCCGAAAATATGATTTTTCAAACCAAGTGGTAATGTTCTACCAAATAGTTAAGTTTTCCAGTACATAAATTAATTTGTAACCAAATAGTTGAATTTTCTACTGAAATAGTTGACATTTCAGCCAAGAATATAAAATTTTCAACAAAAAAGATCATTTTCAATCAAATAGCTTAATTTTCGACTAAATTGTTGAATTTTCAACTTAGAAAGGATACATTCGAAACCAAAAACGGAATAGTTAAATTTTTAGATGAAAAAATTAATTTTTAAAAATCAAAAACTATCTTCAAGAAAATACATGAATTTTCAACCAAATTATTGAATTTTGAAGCAAAAAAGATGAATTATCCACAAAACAGTTGAATTTTCAATTCGAAAATATTATTTTTCAAGAAAAAAGTTAATTTTCTACCGAAAAGTCAAATGTTAAAATAAATAGCTTAAATTTTAATCAAATAGTTGAATTTTCTACCAAAATAGTTGAACTTTTAACAAAAAATATGAATTTTCAACAAAGAAGTTAATTTTTAATCAATTATTAAAATTTCCAAACAAATGGTTTAATTTTTAACCAAATTGTTGAATTTCCTAGAAGACTGTTTAATTTTAAACGTATAAAGGATCAATTTTGAAAAAAATTCCATTTTTTTAACAAAGGTAAAAGAATTTTCAACAAAATTGTGAAATTTTAAACCAAAAATATAAACCAGCAGAAAATTTTGAAATGCTAAAAAATGAACATTCCCGACAGAATACTTTTAAAATGGAACAATATAAAATTGCATAATTGCCCATTTTTTATGCAGAAACAAATATAAACACTAAATATTAAACATAGTTGTAAAAAACAACAATTACCTCAGATTACTCGTGTTACGATTGTACGCAATTTGAGTCTTGCACAAAATGCAAACAATCTTAATTTTTGTGAGAAAAATAAATAAAAAGTAATAAAAAAGTTATTTTTCTACCAAATAGTTAAATTTTCAAATAAATAGTTTAATTTTCGATTAAACTGTTGATTTTTCAATTTATAAAGGAACACTGTCACCCAAAAACAGAAGTTAATCTTTTAGATAAACTATTAATTTTTAACAAAAAAAGTTCAACAAAATACATACATTTTTAACCAAATTCTTGAATTTTTAAGCCAAACAGAGGAATTTTTAACCCACAAATATGATTTTAAAATCATGAAGATAATGTTCTACTAAATAGTTAAATTTTCGAATAAAAGGCTAAATTTTTTACCAAATAGTTGAATTTTCCACAAAAATATTTTCATTTCCAACCAAAAATATGAATTTTCAACCAAAAATATAATTTTCAACCAAACAGTTTAATTTTTTTACCAAATTGTTGAATTTTAAACTTCTAAAGGATCAATTTTCAACCAAAAACGGAATAATTAAATTTGTAGATAAAAAAATTAATTTGAATTTTCAATTCAAAAATATTATTTTTCAAGAAAAAATTTAATTTTCTACCAACAAATCAAATGTTCAAATAAATAGTTTAAATTTTAATCAAATAATTGAATTTTCTACCGAAGTAGTTGAAATTTTAACCAAAAATATTAATTTTCAATAAAAAAGATCATTTTCAATCAAAAAGTGTAATTTTCTACCAAATTGTTGAATTTTCAACCAAACACGGAATTTCGAAGCGAAAAAGGCGCATTATCTACAAAACAGTTGACCCGAAAATATGATTTTTCAACAAAAAAGTTCATTTTCTACCAAACATTTCAATTTAATATTTAAATATTTAAATTTTCAACCAAACTGTTGAATTTCCTAGCAGACTGTTTAATTTTAAACTTATAAAGGATCAATTTTTAACTAAAAATGTAATAGTTAAATTTTTAGTTAACAACCAATTTTTTAACAAAGGTAAAAGAATTTTCAATAAAATTGTTAAATTTTAAACCAAAAATATGAAACAGCAGAAAATTATGAAATGCTAAAAAATGAACATTCCCGACAGAATACTTTTAAAGTGGAACAATATAAAATTGCATAATTGCTCATTATATATAGTTCAAATAAAAGGTTACATTTTTAAACAAATAGTTGAATTTTCCACAAAAATATTTTCATTTTCAACCAAAAATATGAATTTTCAACAAAAAATATCATTTCTCAACCAAACAGTTTAATTTTTTACCAAATTGTTGAATTTTAAACTTCTAAAGGTCAATTTTCAACCAAAAACGGAAGTTACATTTTTAGATAAAAAAAAATAATTTTTAACAAGAGAAACGAATTTTTATATAAATACATGAATTTTCAACCACATTATTGAATTTTGAGGCAAGAAAAAAGTTAATTTTATACCAAAAAATCAAATGTTCAAATAAATAGTTAAAATTTTTATCAAATAGTTGAATTTTCTACCAAATATGTTCAACTTTTAACCAAAAATATGAATTTTCAACAAAAAAGATCATTTTCATTCAAAAAGTGTAATTTCCTACCAAGTTGTTGAATTTTCAACCAAACACGGAATTGCGAAGCGAAAAAGACGAATGATCTACAAAACAGATGAATTTTTAACCCAAAAATATGATTTTTCAACAAAAAAGTTAATTTTTAACCAAATATTAAAATTTCCAAACAAATGGTTTAATTTTCAACCCAATCGTTGAATTTCCTAGCAGACTGTTTAATTTGAATCTTATAAACACACATTTTCAACCAGAATGCAATCGTTCAACTTTTAGATAGAAAAATTAATTTTTAACAACAAAAAAATTAATTTTTAACAAAATTGTTGAATTTTTAACCCAAAAATAGGATTTTTCAACAAAAACTTAAGTTTTTTACCAAATATTTGAATTTTCAAATAAATGGGTTAATTCTTAGCCAAATAGTTGAATTTCCTACCAAAAAGTTTAATTTTTAGATACCAAAATTAATTTTCAACAACAAAAAACAATTCTTAGATAAAAAAAACTAATTTTTAACAATAAAAAAGTATCTTCCAGAAAACAAATTAATTTTCAAACGAATTATTGAATTTTGAAGCAAAAAAGACGAATTATCCACAAAACAGTTGAATTACAATTCGAAAATATTATTTTTCAACAAAAAAGTTAATTTTCTACCAAATATTTAAATTTCCAAATAAATGGTTTAATTTTTAACCCAATTGTTGAATTTCCTAGAATGCAATCGTTCAACTTTTAGATACAAAAATTAATTTTGAACAACAAAATTAATTTTGAACGAAATTGTTGAATTTTTAACCCAAAAATAGGATTTTTCAACAAAAACTTAATTTTTTAAACAAATATTTAAATTTTCAAATAAATATTTTAATGCTTAGCCAAATAATTGAATTTCCTACAAAATAGTTTACTTTTTAGATGAAAAAATTAATTTTTAACCACAAAAAACAATTTTTAAATAAAAAAATTAATTTTTAACAATAAAAAAGTATCTTCAAGAAAAGATAATAATTTTCAACCAAATTATTGAATTTTGAAGCAAAGAAGACAAATTGTCCACAAAACAGTTGAATTTTCAATTCGAAAATATTATTTTTCAAGAAAAAAGTTAATTTTCTACCGAAAAGTCAAATGTTCAAATAAATAGTTTAAATTTTAATCAAATAGTTGAATTATCTACAAAAATAGTTGTACTTTCTACCAAAACAGTTGAACTTTTAACAAAAAAGATCATTTTCAATCAAAAAGTGTAATTTTCTACCAAATTGTTGAATTTTCAACCAAACACGGAATTTCGAAGTGAAAACGACGAATGATCTACAAAACAGTTGAATTTTTAACCCGAAAATATGATTTTTTGTTAAAAAGTTAATTTTTAACAAAATATTAAAATTTCCAAAAAAATGGTTTAATTTGTAACGAAACTGTTAAATTTCCTAGCAGACTGTTTAATTGTAAACTTGTAAAGGATCAATTTAAAAAAAAAAATGTGAAATTTTTTTTAACATTTGCTAAAAAATGAACATTCCCGACAGAATACTTTTAAAACGGAACAATATAAAATTGCATAATTGCCCATTTTTTATGCAAAAACAAATATAAACACTAAATATTAAACATAGTTGTAAAAAACAACAATTACCTCAGATTACTCGTGTTACGATTGTACGCAATTTGAGTCTTGCACAAAATGCAAACAATCTTCACTTTCGTGAGAATGTTGCCATCGTCGGTGGCTGGAAATCCAAAAAATTTCCAGTAGATGCTCCGCATGGACATCGGCACCACGAGCTTCTTATACGTGTAAACATGTTTTTCCTCCATGAGTTTCGATATTGCTTCATTCACTTCGTTACTTTCCTCGTCTTCCTCCACGATATCACCATTCAAAACTCTAGCTCGTTTAATTTTACCAGCCATTCTTTTTTAAACCAAATTCTTCATTGCCGGCTTTTTGTCATTCTTTCTCCAAAACTTGAAGAAAATCAGCGCTTTTATTTTCCAGGCGAATATTCTCTCATTTCTACAAAATGGAGGATCCTGGCTGTACGATTTAAGAAGCAATCAACACAAATCACTTAATTTCCCGATCCTTTTTTTCTAATCTTGCAAAATTTACTGCCGGCAGTTCCGATACTAGGAAAGCGGTTTGTTTGTCGATCAAAAAATTATTTTATACAAGTATCGAACTTGAATTTCACAGAACGATTGAGAACGATGCGTTCTATCGACCATCAACGGTATCGACTTTGCGATGTTGACCGAAAATGCCGGAAGATATATCGCGATGGCACCCGAAGTCAGGGACCAATCAGCGTCCGCAGAATAAAACAAGTTCCGGTTTTCCAGTCGCCGACAAACGTTTCCGTGATTCAAATTTTTCTTCGATTTTCTCTTGTTTTTTAGCCCTTTTTGGATTTGCAAATCATTTTTTAGATATTGGATTGAAAGGATATTACTCATTTTTGTAAGATTTATACTACTGAGGTGAAGAGCATTAACGAAAGTGGATTTTTTTGACTGATGTGTGAAGTCACATAACCTCACTTCAAATTCAAATGTGAAAATTGAGAAAATTAAAGAATACATTTTTTTATTTTTTGAAAATTTGTTTACAAATGATAAAACAAGAACTTCCGTTGAATCGTTTTAATTGGTTGAAAATCAATCTTTTTGTTTAAAACTTCAACTGTTTCGGTGAAATATTCAAATATTTGGTTAAAAATTAAACTATTTATTTAAAAATTGAATTAGTTGATAGAAAATCAACTTTTTTGATAAAAAATCATGTTTTGACTTCGAAATTCAACAGATCGATTGAAAATTGATGACTTTTGTTAAAAATTTGTTGTTTTTTTTTCTTTGTTCAAAATTTTTTTTTATCTGAATATTTAATTATTACTTTTTTGGTTGAAAATGTATCCTTTATAAATTGAAAATTTAATATTTTGGTTAAGTAATAAACTATTTATTTAGAAACTTAGATATTTGGTAGAAAATTACCTTTGTTATTGAAAAATAATATTTTTGGTTGGAAAATTCATCTGTTTTGTAGATCATGCGTCTTTTTGTTTTCGAAATTCAAGAATTTTGTTGAAAATTCATATATTTTGTTGAAAATAGTTTTTTGTTGTTAAAAATTATTTTTTTTTATCTCAAAATTATACTATTCCATTTTTGGTTAAAAATCTGTCCTTTATAAGTTGAAAATTCAACAATTTTGTAGGAAATTCAACTATTTCACTAAGAATTAAACCATTCATTTTTTAATTTAAATATTCGGTAAAAAATTTAAGCTTTTGTTGAAAAATCATATTTTTGGGTTAAAAATTCAACAATTTCATTAAAAATTCATTTTTTTGTTGTTAAAAATTAATTTTTTCATTTAAAAGTTGAACTATTGCATTCTGGTTGGCAATGTATCGTATATAAGTTGAAAATTCAACATTTTGGTAGGAAATTCAACAATACAGTAGAATATTCAATTATTTGATTAAAAATTCATCTATTTGCTTAAAATTTCCACTATTTATTTAGAAATTGAATTATTTGATAGAAAATTAACTTTTTTGATAAAAAATGATGTTTTGACATCGAAATTCAACAGATCGGTTGAAAATTGATGTATTTTGTTAAAAATGGTTTTTTTTCTTTGTTGGAAATTTATTTTTTTATCTGAATATTTAATTATTACATTTTTGGTTGACAATGTATCCCTTATACGTTGAAAATTCAACACTTTTGTAGGAAATTCAACTATTTGGTTAAAAATTAAACTATTTATTTAGAAACTTAGATATTTGGTACAAAATTAACTTTTTTATTGAAAAATCATATTTTTGGGTGGAAAATTCATCTGTTTTGTAGATCATGCGTCTTTTTGGCTTCGAAATTCAACGATTTGGTTGAAAATTCATATATTTTGTTGAAAATTTGTTTTTTATTAAAAATTAATTTTTTATCTAAAAAATTAAACTATTCCATTTTTGGTTAAAAATGTATCCTTTATAAGTTCAAAATTCAACTATTTGGCTAAGAATTGAACCATTTATTTGAAAATTTTAATATTTGGTAAAAAATTAAGTTTTTGTTGAAAAATCATGTTTTTGGGTTAAAAATTCAACAATTTCGTAAAAAATTCATTTTTTAGTCTAAAAATTAAACTATTCCATTTTCGTTTAAAAATGTATCCTTTACAAGTTGAAAATTCAATATTTTTGTACGAAATACAACTATTTGGCTGAGAATTAAACCATTTATTTGAAAATTTAAATATTTGGTAAAAAATTGAAGTTTTTGTTAAAAAATCATATTTTTGGGTTAAAAATTCAACAATTTCGTTAAAAATTCATTTTTTTGTTGTTAAAAATTAATTTTTTTATTTAAAAATTAAACTATTCCATTTTTGGTTAAAAATGTATTTTTTATAAGTTGAAAATTCAACAATTTTGTAGGAAATTCAACTATTCGGCTAAGAAATAAACCATTTATTTTAAAATTTAAATATTTGGTAAAAAATTTAAGTTTTTGTTGAAAAATCATATCTTTGGGTTGAAAATTCAACCATTTCGTTAAAAATTCATTTTTTTGTGGTTAAAAAATCATTTTTTTGTATCTAACAGTTGAAGTATTGCATTCTGGTTGAAAATGCTTTGTATGTAAGTTGAAAATTCAACATTTTGGTAGGAAATACAAAAATTCAATAGGATATTCAATTATTTGGTTAAAAATTCAACTATTTGGTTAAAACTTAAACTATTAATTTAGAAACTTAAATGTTTGATAGAAAATTAACTTTTTTGTTGAATAATCATATTTTTTATGGAAAATTTAACTGTTGTGTAGATAATTGGTCTTTTTAGTTTCAAAATTCAACAATTTGGTTGAAAATTATATATTTTGTTGAAAATTGTTTTTTTTTTGTTAAAAATTAACTTTTTCATCTAAAAATTAAACTATTTGGTAGGAAATTCAACTATTTGGCTAAGAATTAAACCATTTATTTAGAAATTTAACTATTTGGTAAGGAATTTAAGTTTTTGTTCAAAAATCATACTTTTGGGTTAAAACTTCAACAATTTCGTTAAAAATTCACTTTTTTGTTGTTAAAAATTATTTTTTTTTATCTAAAACTTGAAATATTGCATTCTGGTTCAAAATGAATCGTATATAAGTTGAAAATTCAACATTTTGATAGGAAATTCAGCAATTCAGTGGGATATTCAATTATTTGGTTAAAAATTCAACTATTTGGTTAAAAATTAAACTATTTATTTAGAAAGTTAACTATTTGGTAGAAAATTAACTTTTTTGTTGGAAAATTATATTTTTTATGGGAAATGTAACTGTTGTGTACATAATTGGTCTTTTTAGTTTCAAAATTCAACAATTTGCTTGAAAATTATGTATTTTGCTGAAAATTGTTTTTTTTTTTGTTTCGTTAAAAATTAACTTTTTTATTTAAAAATTAAATTATTTCGTAGGAAATTAAACTATTTGGCTACGAATTAAACCATTTATTTGAAAATTTAACTATTTGGTAGAAAATAAACTTTTTTTTGGAAAATCATATTTTTGTGTGGAAAATTTAACTGTTGTGTAGATAACTCGTCTTTTTGGTTTCAAAATTCAACAATTTGGTTGAAAATGATTTATTTTGTTGAAAATTTTTTTTTTTTCGTTTTGTTAAAAATTAACTTTCTTATCTAAAAATTAAACTATTTGGTAGGAACTTCAACTATTTGGCTAAGAATTAAACCCTTTATTTGGAAACTTAAATATTTGGTTGAAAATTAACTTTTTTGTTGGAAAATCATATTTTTGGGTGGCAAATTTAACTGTTGTGTAGATAACTCGTCTTTTTAGCTTCAAAATTCAACAATCTGGTTGAAAATTCATGTGTTTTGTTGAAAATTCATTTTTTTTTGTTTTGTTAAAAATTCATTTTTTTATCTAAGAATTTAACTATTCCATTCTGGTTGAACATTTATCCCATAATTTTGAAAATTCAACAGTTTGGTAGGAAATTTAACAATTTAGAAGGAAATTCAACTATTTGGTTAAAAATTAAACTATTTGGTTGAAAATCCATGTATGTGGTTGAAAATCCAATTTTTTTTTGTTAAAAATTAATTTTTTTATCTAAAAGTTGAACCATTCCACTCCGGATGAAAAGATATTCTTTATACATGGAAAATTCAACAATTTAGTAGGAAATTTTCACATATTTGGTTAAAAATTTAAGTGCTTGTTTGGAAATTTAAGCATTTGCTAGAAAATTAACCTTCTTGTTAAAAAATTATATTTTCGGGTTGAAAATTAAACTTTTTTTTTAGATAATTCGTTGAATTCTGGTTGAAAATCCTTTATAAATTGAAAATTCAACAATTTGGTAGAACATTAATTTTTGATTGGAGAATCATATTTTTGGGTTGGAAGTTCAACTGTTTTTTTAGATAATTCGTCTTTATAGCATCAAAATTCAACAATTTGGTTGAAAATTCATGTATTTTGTTGAAAATTCGTTTTTATTTTTGTTAAAAAATAATTAATTTATCTAAAAGTTGAACCATTCCATTCTGGTTAAAAATGTATCCTTTATAAATTGAAAATTCAACCATTTGGTAAAAAATGAAATTTTCGGTTTGAAAATTCAACTATGTTGTTAAATTAAATTAGCGGTTTTGTAGATAATTCATCTTTTTGCTTCAAAATTCAACAATTTGGTTTATATTTCATGTCCTTTTTTGAAAATTATTTTTTTGTTTGTTAAAAATTAATTTTTTTATTTGAAAAATAAACTCTGTTCCATTTTTGATTGAAAATTTATCCTTCATAAGTTGAAAATTCAACAATTTAGTAGAAATTGAAACTATTTGGTTGAAAATGTTGTTTTAGTTGAAAATTGAATTTTTTTTAAAATTTAACTATTCTGTAGAGAATTAACTTTTTTTTTAAAAGTCGTAATTTCGGGTTAAAAATTCAACTGTTTTGTAGATAATTCATCTTAAAAATTAATTTTTTATCTAGAAACTTAAGTATTCTAGTTTTAGGTGAAAACTTATCCTTGATAAGTTAAAAATTCCATTATTTGTTAGAAAATTCATGATTTTTGAAATTTCGCTTTCTTTCGGTAAACATTTTTCATCTAAAAATTTAACCATTCTATTTTTGGTTGAAAATGTACCCTCAATAAGTTGAAAATTCAACTTTTTTGGTAGATAATTAAACTATTTGGTTAAAAAGTTAACTACTTATTTGAAAATTTAACTATTTGGTAAGAAAATAAATTTTTTGGTTGAAAAATCTTATTTTTGTGTTGAAAATTCAACCGTTTTGTAGATTACGTAATTCGCATTTTTGGCTTCAAAATTTAAAAATTTGGTTGAAAATTCATTTTTTTTTTCAAAATTCATTTTTTTCGAAATTAACTTTTTTATCTAGAAACTTAACTATAAAAATTTATCCTTTATAAGTTGAAAAATGAATAATTGGTTAGAAAATTAATGTATTTGCTTGAAAATTCATATTTTTGGTTAAAAATTCAAATATTTCAGTAGAAAATTTAACTAATTGGTTAAAAATCAAACCATTTTTTTAGACATTTAACTATGTATTTGGTAGAAAATTAACTTTTTTGTCAAAAAATCATATTCTCTGGTTGAAAATTCAACTGTTTTGTATATAATTCGTCTTTTTGGCTTCAAAATTCAGCAATTTGCTTGGAATTTTGTTAAATTTTTTGTTCATAAAAACTTATTTTTTCATTTAAAAATTTAACTATAGAACTATTCCATTCTGGTTGAAAATTTATCCTTTATAAGTTGAAAATTTAACAATTGTGTAGGAAATTCAGCAGTTTGGTAGGAAATTCAACAATTTAGTAGGAAAATGAAATAGTTGGTTAAAAATTAAACTATTTATTTGGAAATTTCACTATTTGGTGAAAAATTAATTTTTTTGTTGAAAAATCATATTTTTAGGTTGAAAATACAACTAAATCGTTTTTTGTGGTTAAAAATTAATTTTTTTATCTAGAAACTTAACTATTCTAGTTTAAAATTCAACAATTTGGTAGAAAATTAAAATATTTGGTTAAAAATGATCTTTTTTGTTGAAAGTTCAACTGTTATGGTAGAAAATTAATCATTTGGGTAAAAAATTATTATTATTATTAAAAAATTAAACTCTTTCTCTAAAAATTTAACTATTTGGTAGAAAATTAACTTCCTTCTCGAAAAATCAACTATTTTGTAGATAAATCGTCTTTTTGGCTTCAAAACTCAACAATTTGATTGAAAATTCATGTATTTTTATGAAAATTCATTTTTCTTGTTGAAAATTAATTTTTTTATCTAATAATTTAACTATTCCATTTTTGTTTGAAAATGTATAATTTATAAGCTGTTGAAAATTCAACTATTTGGTAGAAAATTCAGTTATTAAGTTGAAATTTTTTCTTTTTGGGTAGAAATTTCATCTTCTTGGCAGAGGATTAAACTATTTTGTTTAAAGTTTGTCTTTTTTGGTTGAATTCAACTATTGTTGAAAATTCCTTCTTTTTTAAAAATTATTTTTTAAACTGAAACCTTAACAATTCTATTTTTGGTTAAAAATACATCTGTGTAGGCTGAAAAATCAATTATTTGTTTAAAAATTTAACTAGTTTGTTAAAAATTAAATTTTTTTGTTGAAAATTCAACTTTTTAAAAGATTGACAATTTCGACATTTTCATATTGAATTTAATATGGTATCTAGATTATTTATACTTATACGAATTTATTCCCCTATTACGTGGTTTACAGATGGCACCTTATGAAAAAAAAATTGTGAAAACAAGTAAATAATTTTCAAATATAGTTATATGTTTAAAAAAATTATTTTAATGATTTCAGCCATAGAAAAATTTACTTCTAAAATTGGAAACAGTACAGTTGTAGGGAAATTTCTCCTGAAAAAAAGCCAAATTTCATAAAAATTTAACCATTTTTCAAAAATTGGCAAGGAGCGATAGTAAGAACAAAATTTAATTGCAAAAAATATTATTAAAATAGTTTTTTTGTAAGTTTAAACCTTTTTTAATTAGAAATAATGTTTTTTAATTAAAATGATATCATTCGTAATATTATTTTGATTCTTAAACTGATAGAAAAACTATTTTTTCAGAGATCCTATTTTTGGCTCGATATAAAATACAAACAAACCGAGTCTTTTAAGATTCTATTAGCAAGTTTATACCAAAAATATTTATCTTTACAAAAAAAGTATAAACTGTGATAAATAGGGAATAATAAAAAAGTACCTGAATTAATTTCTACATTATTTTTAATTGTAGAACCTGTTACTCAACAATTTTTTACAAATTCAAACTTTAGAATGCATTCCCTATATTTTTCAATTAAACCTATTATTTATTTACACTTATATTTTACAAACAAGATATCAAACGAGTTAAATTTATGTTTTAATTTTCGAGCTTTCTTCACGAAGACCTTTTTTGACATTCACTAACGACTCGAGCTCATTTTGAGTTCCAAAAAGTTCGGCGGAAACATTAGCAACTTTAGTCGCAAGATACAAAGATTCCTGAAATTTTTTCTGAGCATTTCTCAAATTCTGAGGGACGAGAACTCCGAATCTCTTTATCGGATCTTGAATATCTTGATCACTATCGTTCGATTTTTTGAGACTTATGTCAAAATGAGGAACTTGATTCTCCTCTGATATTGTAGTTTCGAGATCAAAAAGCGAAGTTACTTCTTCATCTTTGGTTGGAAGTTGTAATCGTCCCATGCTTTCCTTTCCTCGAATATATCTGGCCTTCGCTAACTCAATGTGCCCCTCTCTTAAAAAATTTTCCATTCGAATATTCGTTTTGATTTTCTCTTCCATTAATTCCAGGGATTTCAGGTACAAATTGTCCAGAGACTCGCAAATTTCGTCGAGACTCTCGATACTTCGCTCCTGAAAAAAAATCAAGATTATTAGTATAAAAGGGTAATTTTTAGGCTGTAAAATCAAAATATTAATTAGAATAGCGTTTCTTATTTTGATTGCCTAGTTATCAAATTAAAATATATACTTCAATTTAAAGTACTACAAAATTTTGATGGTGATTCAGGGGATGATTTCAAATTCCCGGTCATTTCCCGGTATTTATTTTAATTTATTTTAATTCATGACGTTCATTCTAAACGTCCTTTAACACAAATGAGCAAAAAATTGCAAAACAAATAAATTTTGAAACAAATATTTAAATTTTGCACTAAAAAATATCAATTTTTAACCAAAAATTGAATATTTAAACTTTTAGTTGAAAAAATTAATTTTCAACAAAAAGTAACGGATTTTCAAGAAAATAGTTCAATTTTCAACTTAAGTGATGAATTTTCAACTAAAATTACAAATCTTCAACTAGAATAGTTGAATTTTAAACCAAAAAGATGAGTTTTCAACTAAAACAATGAATCTTTAACTGAAATAGTTGAATTTTAAACAACAAATTAATTTTTACTAAAAAACATAAATTGTTAAGCAAAACTTAAATAATTAAATTTTAAGTTCAAAAAATTAATGTTCAACCAAAAAGATGAACTGGCAACTAAAACTATGGAATATTTAATTAAAATAAGTTAAATTTTCAGTTAAAAAAATTACTTTCCACAAAAAAACTAACGTTGAGTAAAACAAAAAATTAAATTTAAAAAAAAGTTACATTTTCAAATAAAGTGATGAATTTACAACAAAAATCGTAAGTCGTTAACTGGAATAGTTGAATTTTATACCAAAAAGATGAATTTTTAACTAAAACGATGAATTCTTAATCAGAATAGTTGAATTTTTGAACCACAAGATGCATTTTCAACCAAGAAGATTAATTTCTACCAAAAAAGATGAATTTTCAACTGAAAAACATAATTTTTCAACAACAAAATAAACTAAAATGACAAATCATCAACTGGAATAGTTGAATTTTAAACCAAAAAGATGAGTTTTCAACTAAAACAATGAATCTTTAACTGAAAAAGTTGAATTTTCAACAACAACAAATTAATTTTTACTAAAAAAGATTAATTGTTAAGAAAAACTTAAATAATTAAATTTTAAGTTCAAAAAATTAATGTTCAACCAAAAAGATGAACTTTCAACTCAAACTATGGAATATTTAATTAGAATTAGTTAAATTTTCACTTAAAAAAATTACTTCCACAAAAAAACTAACGTTGAAAAAAACAAAAAATTAAATTTAAAAAAATAGTTAAATTTTCAAACAAAGTGATGAATTTATAACAAAAATCGTAAATCTTTAACTGGAATAGTTGAATTGTAAACCAAAAATGAATTTTTAACTAAAACGATGAATCTTTAACTAGAATAGATGAATTTTTGATCCACGAGATGCATTTTCAACCAAGAAGATTAATTTCTACCAAAAAAAGATGAATTTTCAACTAAAAACGACCTTTTTTCAACCAAAAATTGAATAATTAAATTTTTGGTCAAAAAATGAATGTTCATCCAAAGAGATAAATTTTTAACTAAAATAATGGAATATTCAACTGGAATAATAGTTACATTTTCAGTTGAAATAAATACTCATTTTCAACCAAAAATGAAAAAAAATTTCAACAATTTGAACAAAACAAAAAATCATTTTTAACAAAAGAGTTTAACTTTCAACCAAGTAATTTTATTTCGAATTAAAAGATTAATTTTTAACTAAAATGTTGACAATTCAACTGGAATACTTGAATGTTCAACCGAAAAGAAGAATTTTTAAACAAGAATATTAACTTGCAAAGAAAAGGATAATTTTCTACAAAAAAAAAACAACTGATTTTGTAACAAAATACGTGGATTTTCAACGAAATAGTTGAATTTTCAATTAAAAAATACACATTTTCATCCATAAAGATTATTTTTTTACAAAAAAGGCGAATTTTAGACATAGTACATCAATTTTAAAACAAATAGTTTAATTTCTAAATAAAAAATATCAATTTTCGACCAAATAGTTGAATTTTCATCCATTTTTAGTTTAAAAAATAGATTTTCAATAAAGTAGTTACAATTTT
>CAKNYM010042765.1:5630-26894 GCA_932195095.1 Andricus curvator
TGTAAATATGAGGAGAAATTTTTGGAAGAGGGGGGAAGTAAGCTGGTTAGGGAATGTTGGTGGGAGAAGCAGAACAGGAGAGGGGGTGGGAAGATGGAGGTTGAAAGAGTAAGGTATTTTAGAACGAATGGACTGCATATGGATGAATTGAGAAGGATGCATGAGGAAGGAAGGAAGGTATATGAGTTGGTTAAGAAAAACAGCATGGAGAGAGAGAAGACAGCAGGGGAAGAGAGAATAAGAGAGACAAGGTTTAATAGGAACTATGTGCGGATTATGCCAAGGGCGAGAGCGCAATATTTGTGTGAGAAAGGAGAGAAAGGAAGTCAGGAGCTTATAGCGAGGATGAGATGTGGGTGCATGGTGGGTTTCAATAGGTTCTGGCTCGCTAGGGAAAAGAGGATGTGTGAACTATGTGGGAAGGGGGAGGCAAGAGTGGAGCACTGGTTGGAGGAGTGCGTGGCGGTGGAAAGGAGTGGGATAAGCATGGAGGTATTGATGCATGAAAGAGGGGACAAACGGGCAGTAGCATGGGTGAAGGGAGTATTGGGAAAGATGGAGAAGAAGATAAGGAAGGAGGAAGAGGAATGGAGAAGGAAAGATTGTAAATAGAGGAGGAAGTAAATATAAGTAATTGTAAATATTGTAAATAGTAGATAAGTATTAGGTATTAGTCGCGGAGGCAGAGTTTGGTAATGCGAGGCAAGCAAGAAAGTAGGGACATGCGAGCGAGGCGAGGCGAAGCGAGGAAGGCAATGCGATAAGAGCGAGCGGCGTTAGATATAAGGTGTGGAAGGATGTTAGTTTTAAGGGTTAGTTGTAAGAAAATTCTGTAAAAAATGGAAGTGTAAGCAAGTCAATTTTTTAAGGCCAGCAGGCTAAAAAATAAACGTTTATCTACTACAAATTAAAATATGGAGAGTGCCTGTGCATTGCCCATGCATTCTGTGTTAAAGTAGTCATCTTTAACATTAATTATCTCGACATCAGTGTGGTAGAAAAATTTGAAATTAATTTAGCATATAAAAAAACATTCTACTTGAAATATAAGCTCGACTTTAAACAATTCTACCAGAGATCGATTTTTTCGGAAACCACCTTAAAATGTTTATATTACCAGATGTTGTTTTAGGAAGGGGACCAACTATGTCTATAGAAATTTTCTCGAACGCTGTACCAGGTGTATCAGTAATAACCATCGGGCTTTTCGTTTTGACGCGACCTAATTTTTTAAATTGGCATTGTAAGCATAATTGTATGTATTTTTGGATATCTAATTTCATGTTTTCCCAATAATGGTTCTGTCTAATCCTTTTGTATGTTTTTGTTACTCCTTTATGACCTCCTACTGCCGATGAGTGTGCTTCTTCAATTAACTGATATCTTGTATCTTTAGCGGGATATTGTGTTATTCCCAAGCAAATAATAACTTTTATATTTGATTCGGAAAATGATGCTTGAAATGTGTTTATTATACCTTCCCATGGTATGTTATTTACATATGGTGTTTTTTTTATACTAAATGATTTTAACTTTAATTTTTCTGCTAAATTATGTAACGAGAATATGCTTAGTTTTATATTTTTCAGAGTTTCTGTAAGATTATCTTTAATTTCTCCTTCAATGGCTAGTGCAATATGAAATTGCTTACCTTTTCGAATTTCTTTCGCGAGTCCTTTTCGAAATTTAGTAAATTTTGGCAATTGTTGTGGTTTTTCGAGAATGCTGGACCCAAAATCACGAGGTTCTCCTTCAGTGGTTGTAAAATATACGTAATTATCTTTCCTCATAGACATTTTGTCACGAAATTCTACAATATTTTTGTATGCATTGAATGGGTTGGATATTGGGATTTCAATCGGGGGTGGTTCCGGGGGTGGGCGATTATCTATTGGATCTATCGCCGTTGGATAGATCTTTACCAATTTTGCCTTGGGATAAAATACCTGCGACTGCATAACCAGAAGCGTCGGTTGTTGAAACGAAGGGTTTAGTGAAATCAGGTCTTTGTAATAAGGGTTCTTCACACAATTTATTTTTTAGTGTATCAAATGCTTGTATCGCCAACGGCGATACCACGCTGAAAACACCAGTTCTCGTAAGATCACTGAAGTGAAGCATTGTTGGGCGCGGTTAGTACTTGGATGGGTAACCGTTCAGGAATACCTGCGTGCTGTTGGCGCGTCGTGGGTGTGGTGGGCCCACATTGGTAGTAAATATCCACCTAGAAACACTACCCGAATCGGGTAGTGGGGCAATGAACTTTCGAGTTCGAACTGCTAATCTATGTATGTATGTATCAAATGCTTTTTGTTGAGTTTCTGTCCATTCAACTTCTACATCTTTTTTCAATCATTTATTCAGTGGAGCTGCGATGTTTGTGAAGGCTTCTATGAATTTTCAATAATATCCTGCTAGTCCTACAAATTCTTTAATGTTTTTAGGTTTTCTTGGAATTGGAAAGTTTCTTACTGCTTCTAGTTTTCTTGGATCTGGCCTGACTCCTTCTTTATCAATGACGTGTCCAAGATAAACTACTTCTGGACGCAAAAATTCACATTTATCTGGCTGGAGTTTTAAATTTGCTTGTCTTAATCTATTTGCTGATTTTGTAAATTTTTCTTCGTGCTCTTCAAGGGTATTCGCATATAAGACTATGTCGTCCAAATATACAAATAATTCAATTCCTTGAAGGCCAGTTAAAACGAAATCCATTAAACGTTGAAAGGTTGCAGGTGCATTCTTTAAACAGAAGGGCATGCGGTCGAACTCATAGTGTCCGTAGGGTGTTGAAAAAGCAGTTTTGTGTAAGTCTTCCGGACTCATTTTTATTTGATGGAACCCACTGGCCAGGTTGAAAACCGAGAAATATTGTGCTTCTCCTATTTAATCTAAGATATCCGTGATATTAGGGAGAGGATAACAATCTCCAATAGTTTGCTCATTTAATTTGCGGTAATCTAAAACCATTCGCCATTTTCTATTTCCGTGGGAATCCGGTTTTTTAAGTACAAGAAAAGCAGGTGACTTGTAAGGCGATTGAGATGGTTTTACTATTTCATTTTTTATTAATTCATTGACCTGTCTAGTTATTTCTTCTCTTTAAACCTGGGGAAGTCTGTATTGTCGCGTAAATATGGGTTGACTGTCTCCTGTAGGAATATGGTGTTTTAGTACGTTAGTTGCTTCAAGAGGTTCGTCTGGGATTTGGAAAATGTCTTCATTGTTATTAATAATATTTTCAACATGAGTATATTCTTCTTGATTTAAATGCTATAAGCATAATAATTTCTTTATATTTTCGAGTTTACTTTCTTTGTTAATATTAAAAATGTGTTGATATTGATCCTCTTGATTATGTTGAGTGTCAAAATAATTAAATGTATGTTCAACTGGTTGCGATTCTAGATTTTGAGTTTGTTTTTTATTTGAAGTTTGTGTAATATATTCCGGTATTTTAATTTTGTCATAATCTAAAAGTTCTAATGTAGGCACTGGAATTTCAACTGGATGAGGACGAGAGTTTGCAATCTTTAAGTAGGCCTTTCCATTATTATTCGTAACTATTGCCTTTCCCAAAAATATGTCACTATTTGGTAACAGTTCAGAAATAAAACCGGTTTCTTTTTCTTTGTTTTTAACATGAACATAAAAATTGAAATTTTTTCTTGCTGGGATGGTTATTAATTGTTGAGCATTAAATGGATAATATTTCTTATTTATTTCTAATTGTCTTTGTTCGTAATTGATCTTTACGTTATTATTTCTAAAAAATTCTGTTCCTAAAACGCCATCCTGTTCTACTGGAACTTCATTCGGTATTGTATTAAAAATTGTAGGAAAACCAAAAATATTTACCGTTATTTGTCCTAATGTGAAAACTGGGTGTATATTTATACCTGTTAATCTTAAACAATTTAATCTGTTGATTATTACATTTGATGTGACTACATTTTCTTTTATTTAATTTGGACCGTCTCCGGTATCTATCATCATTCGAACTGGATTTTTTAAACCGTGAGTTGATAGTGTTATATAAGGAATAGTATTAGTTATACTCATGTTTATTCGTTCTGTCTTAAAATTGTCTGTTTTTTGGGGGTCAGTTTCAGGTGCGTTTAAAGGTTTGCTTGGGCCCCCCTCTGTGCACCAGTTCTGGGGAGGGCGTTGGAGTTTTCCTGGGGCATTGTGAGTTGTTCTTGTTGTTGTAGTTGAGAGTTTTGTTGGAAATTATTATCATTATTAACTCTGTTGTAACATTCGCTTATAACATGACCTGTCTTTTTACAGTAGTTGCAAATGATTATTCCGTTCTGTGTATTATTCTGTTGAGGAGGGGTAGGGTTTGGCAGGTAGGTATTCGAGCTTCTTTCGTTCCATTGAGGACCTCGACCTAGATTCTGTGGTCTCCATGGGGGCCTGTAATGGTGCTTTCACACCTCGGTCTGCCCTCCTGGGGCAGGCAGAAAAGTTGTAAGAGTAAAAGAGATAGGGTGCGCAAAATTGGACAAAAAATACACTCTATCTCTTTTACTCGTACAACTGGCAGAGGAGTGGAAGATGGACTGGAGGAGTGGTTCACAGGCAGGCAGAGGTGTGAAAGCAGCATAACAGCAGGCGCTGTTTTAGAACTAGATTGCCAGGGCGCTAGAACCCTATTACTGAATACTTACTAGCTAGTAATTTTCTGGTAATTTTAAGAGCGGTAAAGATTTGAAATAATTAAAATGAAACAGAAATTCAGTAAATTGATTTATTGAAAGAAAACTCTATAATTAGACAGAATAATTAATAATAATTATTGACAATAAGAAATTACATGACAACTCTTCTCTGTACGTCGAATAAATATCTCCTAATATATAGAAGTAAGGAATTAAAAGTTAACATTTGAAATAGCTATGTACTATCGGATAGATCAATATACATAGATCTAAGTCAAGTTTGACACGCGCGATCTCCGACTGGCACACGTGTGATCTCGACCGCGAGCATAGATAAATTATGACTCACGTAAAGGATTGAAGCGACAAGGCGCCCTTCAGACGCCGTAAATCTCGTTCTATAACGCGATTTGACAGAAAAATGTTAATCGACATGAATCGTAAAAATGCATTTCCGAGAATTAGAATCTCATTTTTACATTCTCATTCTAATGAGAAGGTATTGGTTTTATGTAAAATTTGACATAGTCGGTTTTCATCAAATCTCCACGTTTTGAGACCTCCTGAGTCAGAAAAAACGATTTTTACGAAGGTGTCTGTCTGTCTGTAGTCTGTAGTCTGTCTGTCTGTCTGTCTGTCTGTAGCCACGATAACTTTCGAAAAAATGATCAGATTTGATTGAGCTTTGGCACACTTTTTTATGGCCGAAAAATAGAGAACGAGTTCGTTAACCAGCTATTTTGGATGAAAATCCAAAAAGTGAGCACATTTTGAAAATTTTTGAGACCACTTTTTTTTTAAGATTTGAAAATTCTATGTACGGTTATTAGTAGTACGCAAAATGACGAACAAAATATTCTTATGACTTTTTGTGATAAAAAAAAATTACTGGAGTTATAGCATTTTCAAAATTCCAAAAAACAAACGAAAATGAACATTTTAAGCCGAAAAACGCACGATATGAAAAAAAGTCAAGAGGAGAAAAACGTTGATTCCTGAACACCCTATAATATTTTCATAACAACTTTTTGAATTTTTTGAAAAATAAAAAATTCAAATTTTGATCGCACAAAAAATTAATGAAAAATCAAAAAAGCCATTTTGCTGTCAAACTATGCAAGATACCAGAAAAGATCATCTCATCAAAATTGTGCACCTAAAAAAGATCTACAAATTTCTTATCATTCACTTTTTGATATGACGCGTAGTTTTTGTTTTATTCGTAAAAAACAGCATTGAAAATAGAAAAATCAAATTTTCAGACGAATATTACCAGCTACGAAAAAATGACCGAAACAAAATTTGTTCATCCAAGGAAGAGGTACAAATTTATTGTGACTCATGTTTCGATAGGATGCGTGGTTTTTGTTTTATTCGTGAAAATAACATTGACAGTAAAAAAAATCAAATTTTTGAAAAAACAATGCAAGGTACGAAAACATATAAATGAACAAAAATTGTGCATTCAAAAAAGACTTACAAACCCGTAATCAATTTTTGTGGTAAGAATATATTCAAAATGAAAAAATTAACTTTTTTGATAAACGGCACAAGCTAAAATAAAATGTTAACTAATAAAATTTGTCGCCTGAATTATATCATTACTTTTCATTTAAAATCAACTACAAATTTAGTAATTTGTATATGAAGAACATATAACACGAAGCACAAAGTGCGCGCTCAGTGTATTTACCAAATCGCACGCCGTAAGTGCGCTCAAACTTTTTTGTTTCTATCATACGGTTCAAATGATTTTCAAATCAAATATCGAGCGCGAAGCGCGAGTGTCTGGATGAGAATGTGTTCCTTAAGGTCGATAGAACCTTGAGTAAATAAAGTTCCTTTTCAGTCTAAAATAAAAACAAATTTAACAATCACTTGATATGTAGAGGTTTTGATAATTTTATAATATTTGCGAACAAACTTTTTCTTTTCATCGAAGTCGAACACGAAGTTCAAAAATCTAGAGGAGCCGAGCGTAAAGCGCGAGATAAATATATGATCGAGCGCGAAGCGCGAGATCCAACAGTCGCGCGCCCTCGGCGATTTTTTTAGCTTGAAATGCATGGGCGGTGCTTAACGAGATTGGCTAATTAAACATTAAATTATATGACGTCAGCAATTCTATTGGCTAGAAGGACTATTCCCACCTTTTTTGGTACCAAAACCGAGATTATAAATATATGTGCAAAGCATCGAAAACTTCAGATAATTGTATCTCGCCGCATTCTTTCCAACATTAAACCTGCGACACTCGCGTCTCTGAGTTAATGTACTTGAATTGGACTTAGAATATTTTTATAAAACTGTCGAATAAAATTCTAGTCCACAAAACATAACTCACTCCGGTAATTCGGTAATTAAAAATGATTTAAATAAATAAAACTATTAAAATGTCAAATCCGGATGAAATCCTATTTCATGAGAAATTAAACATGGAATCTTTGTGAAAATGTTTAAACATTAATCTGATATTGAATAAAAACAGTTGATTAGTTCTCTAAATAATTTTGTGCAGTGTTAATCATTTATTTTGAACCTCGAACAGGTCGCGCGGTTAGTGATTTTTATCACTCTACGTCAACAACTCTACAACAGCGCTGGAGACGTAACAAATTTGGTGACAGCTTGTGTGGGATTTCGCCGAACCGTGGGAACTGGGTCCCTACTACACTTCTACTTGTTTTTCATTCATCTAGACTTCTCAATCACTATGGACGGACTTCAGGCTTGGAAAAAGTTCATGGATCCTAAAGGATGTAAACATGTTCACCTGGAACCACCAACAAGTCACAAGAATATACCCCAAGGAATGCAAAAATTGGATGATTTTCTTTAAAAATTACAAGAGAAACAAACTACAACTCTTGAGAACAGAGTTGTTTCTACTTCGCAAAATCAAAATAAGTGAAATCCTTTTTTCTTATTTCCTTATTAAAAAAAAATAATAAGGAAATTGCAGTGTCTGTTTCGTGAAAAGTAATATTTTTTTTTTACATTTCTAATGCAATTAAAATTTTGAAAAAGAAAATTGTTTTGAATTTCGAAAGAGAAAATTTTTTAATTTTGAAACGGGAAGTTTTTAATTGTGAAAAAGAACATTTTTTGAATTTTGAAATGGAAAATTTTTGAATTTTGAAAAAGAAAATTAAAGACAATAATTTGCAAATTATTATTTTTTGTCTAAAAATTTTGAAATAAGTGACAAACCTAAAAATGTCGAATCCAAGTCCATTTTTGGTGAGACTAGTTGAAGTTCTTTCCGATCCGGATTTTTCACCATTCCAAATTTGCCGCATCTACGATGATGGAGAAGGATGGATCTGCATTGAAGGTTATCTCCGTGAAGGATATTTTAAATTCTGTATCTCACCAAGTTATATACCTGCTGGTTTCCTAGAATTGGAATATTTCAGAATTAATTGAGAAACAAAAAGATTTTGAAATCTGAAAAAGGAAAAATCAAAGTAATTTTTCCTACTGAAAAGGAAAAGGCTTTTCTATTTAAATGAACCAGGGTTTTGGGGTGGTTTTTCTCCCGATAGCAGAGGGTGTTGTAAAATTGCACCAGAATTGTTTATGATTGAAAGAGACCACCAGGCATTTCTCTCACAATCATTGGCTTAAGGATTTCCATTGATTTGAAAAATCCTAATATTTGATCATCGTTCCTGATTACGGACCCGTGAAGTGTTACTTCATCGTTGAACGGGCTGTGAAAGGGTATTCATCGAGGGACCTCCAGAGTCGCAGAATTTCGACGATTTTCCGGAAGTCTACCAGATCTTCAAGTGGAACTTCAGCTCGAAGTTCCAGATCACACAAGAGGACTTCAAAAAGATAAAAAAATTGTGAACTGATTTTTCTCGCTCTTATTGCGTATAACCTGAATTTGAATGTTTTAAGCATTTATAAATTTTTTTCATAAGACGAAAAAAAATGTTAATATAAAGTGCGAAATTGGATTATATTTTCAAGTAAGTCCCTAGTCTAATAGAATTGAAAATGCCTAAATTGCGTGCGAAAAAGAGGGCTCGGGATAGAGATCCCCCGCTCTCGTCTAGTGACGAAATTGAACCTTCAGGTTCAAGAAATAAAAGAAAATTGATTAATAAGGGTCCTGTTGATCCGGGTGCAGTGGCTGGAACTTCCTTGATAATACAAACTCTACCGTCTTCTCAAAATTCTCTAAGAAGTGATATAAGTTCATCTGTAACTTCAGATCTCGGAAATTCTTCCTTTTTAACAAGACATGAAACACCTGTTTACCTTCCCACTTCCCTATCAGAAAATGCAATTGCTTTGACCGGAACTCGTCATTTTAGTAAAACCTCAAAAATAGTTCAAGGGATGATTCCCTCCTTTGATGGAAAAAATATGTCGATCACTATGTTTGATGATCATTGCAGAGCCGCACTTTCCCTAATTGACCCCTTCTGACATTTCTTGCTTAATCATCCTAATTAGAACAAAAATAATTGGAGAAGCGAGAAAACATATTCAGGATAGAAGAGGAATCACTCTTGATGAAATCTCGAGAACTTTAAATCAAATCTACTCCCAAAACGAAGACATAAGTCAACTTATGCAAGATTTAGCTAACGTCAAAATTAAACCGGGTGAAACTGTTCCAGAATATGGAGCACGAGTAAATCTGACTCTGAATAGATTATTTTCTCAAGTTTTGGAAAATACTCCAGGGGAAGAAGGCATTGGAATGTGTAAAGCTTACAGAACCACAGCAATCGAAAATTTCTTACGCGGTTTAGATTATAATATTTATTCCCAGATAAAAGATAAAGAAATAAATACACTAGCAAAGCCATTGCACTCGCGAATCAGGAGGAACTTAAATTTAAGAGTTGGAAGAGAGTACATATGGGAATGTCAGCACCCGACGCTGCTTCAAGTTCAAATGTGGGACAAAACCCGAAACTGCTATTTAATTCAAATAAAAGAATAGCACATTTGCCCACAGAAAATAAATTCGAAGATAGAAATAATTGGATTAGCAAGATAGAGTGTTACTATTGTAAAAAGTTAGGACGTTTTAAAAGAGATTGCCCGAATTGGCTAACAAAGAATTTGTAAAGGGCAGAGAGGAATCTAGTTGTCATTATTGTCACAGAAACAATCATACGTTTAAAGATTGTCGAATCCATAAAAAACACTCTTTAGAGCGTGAGCAATTAAAACAAAAATTTCGAGATCAAAAATGAAGAAATGAATTATTTCAGAAAAGACCGGAGTCTGTTAAAACGGATTCAAATAAAAGAGCCATTCTTAGACTCAGGGAATTGGGGGAGGATGGACCGGCCCCTACAGTCGAGCTGGAAAATTTAGCTTTTCTTTTCGGAAAATGTGTTTTCATGGTTGACACTGGAGCCAGTGTCAGCTTGATTAAAGAAAATAGATTGAAACCTTTTGTAAATGTAAATCGAAAACGAATTTTCAATTTAATAGGAATTGGCAAAAACATGATCCCTACTCTTGGAGAGGTTAGATTAATGATGAGAGGACATGAAACCACTTTCCAGATAATTCCACAAAATTTCCCTATACTTCAGGATGGAATTAAAGGAATAAACTTTTTGACGCAACATAGAGCAGTTGTAAACTTTTCAAATGATCAACTTTCTATAGGTGAGGATCGTTTCCCTTTGCTTTCTCATATTACCGTGCAAATACCTGCCAGGACGAAAAAGTTATTTCATTTACCTCTAATTGAAACTCAACTTAATGAGGGATATGTTAGGAAAATTCTGTGTGGACCTGGAATTTTTTCTGGAGAGGCTTTAGTTCTTAATAAGAATGGAGGAGCGAATCTTTTTATTATAAATTCTACCCCGGAAAAGGGTCAGTCTAACTATTCACCCTGTGACACTTAAGGAATATGACGTAATAGCACCTTTGATACGTTCAAATGGGAATTCATTTTCGACCGAAAGCCAGAAAAATTTATCATCACGATTTGCGAAAATTTTGAAGGTTATGGATTTATCAGACTTGAATGATGAAGAACAGGGAAGTCTTCTTCCCATTCTTTCAGAGTACTCCCCTCAGTTTTTTCTAGAAGGTGACCAATTAGGCTCTACAAATGTTTTATCTCATAAAATAATTACTACAGATGAAACTCCAGTAAATACCAAACAATATCGTTATCCTCCCATTCACAAAGATGAAATACAGGAACAGACTAATAAATTATTGAATTCAGGAATAGTGAAACCCTCAGTTTCTCCCTACAATTCTCCTTTGTGGATTGTACCCAAGAAATCAGATTCCGAAGGAAATAAAAAGTAGAGGATGGTCATAGACTATCGCTCTTTAAATGAGAAAACAGTTGGTGAAGCTTATCCGCTTCCCAAAATAACTGACATTTTGGACCAACTTGGTGGAACTAAGTATTTTTCCGTCCTAGATTTAGCATCAGGTTTCCATCAGATTCGATTGGATCCTGATTCTCAGAAAAAGAACGGCTTTTTCAACACCGCATGGACACTTGGAGTTCACCCGAATGTTTAAAGAATGCACCTGCGACTTTCCAAAGGGTAATGGACTGTGTACTCACGGGTCTCCAGGGTGTTGAATTATTTGTTTATATGGATGATATTGTAGTTTATGCTTCTTCATTGGAAGAGCATTCTCGGAAATTAAGAGCTCTTCTTGCTCGACTAAAATCTGCTGGATTGGCTCTTCAGCCTGAGAAGTGTCATTTTCTCAAGCGTGAAATTACTTATTTAGGACATGTGATTTCTCAGGACGGAGTCAAACCAGACCCAATGAAAATTTCAGCTGTGAAACTTTTTCCCGTCCCAAAAGGAAAAAAAGAATATTAAGCAATTTCTTGGTTTAGTTGGATATTATAGGCGATTTATTTCTGATTTCGCAAAAATAGCTAAACCTCTGACTTTACTTCTCAAGGATAATGTTGAATTTATTTGGACTTCTAACCAGCAGGAAGCTTTTGAAATTCTCAGAGATAAGATATGTACTGAACCGATATTGCAGTACCCAGATTTTAAGACACCATTTGTTTTGCCCACAGATGCGTCTAATTACACACTTGGTGGAGTTTTAAGTCAGGGTTCTATAGGACAAGATTTACCTATCGCTTTTGCATCACGTACCCTTCAAAGTGCTGAATTAAACTACTCTACTATCGAAAAGGAATTGCTCTCCATTGTTTTCAATGTAAAGCATTTTAGGCCTTATCTTTTTAGGCAGAATTTTACTTTGGTAACAGACCACCGACCCTTAGTTTGGTTGCATGGGCTGAAAGATCCTGTTTCAAGATTGGCTCGATGGAGAATAAAGCTTAGTGATGTTACATTATCGTTTATTTAACCGGGGATCGATTCTGTGTTTATTAACTTTCTCAATTTAATCATAATTGCAGTTGGCTGATTATCGTTAATGATCTTGAATTTACTAAAAATTATAGAATTTTTAGTAATAGTTGTGTTGCAATTTTGAACTTATCTCAATGATATTTATTTTCATTGACAGATTCGTTCAAATTGCGTTTACTTTTTCCTGCCCAGTAAATTGTAACCAACTATAAAAGTTGATTTCAATACTAATAGGAAGTTAAAACTAGCCCTTAACATTTTATAACCAAATTCGAAAGAAAAAAGACTACAATTGAGTAAGATTAATTCTCGCAACTAAAAATTTCTCACTCAGTTTTAAATCATAATTAAAAACAAAAAAACAGACTGTGGATTCACTCAAGGGAGAGATGATTGCGTATTTTAAAATTGTTTGAATTGATTTAGAAAATCACTCTTATATAAAAACAAGCAAGTAGGATTCTCCTCCAATATTAATTCATAAACCAAAATTTCCTTCGCACAACGTGATCTTTATTATAAGATAAAGTGCAAAGTCGTTACGAATTATTTGCTGGTTTCATTCTTTTTGAAAAAACAATACTAAAATTGTCAATTCAAATTTCAGTAGCTGGTGCAACCATGCACAACTAGGTCTTTATCGTGAGATAGAGTGCAAGGTCGTTACAATAAATGTTGCACGCACTACATTATCATTTATTTAATTTCCTTCTCTAAATGCAAACATGCACAACGAGGTTTCCACAAAACATGGAGTGCAAAGTCTTTACAATCATGCATAAACTATTAAAAAATAAAAATAGATTTCCACAAACACACTCCTATTATTTTAATTCAAGCTGAATTAAAATAATATCCTTGAAATGTCGTTTGGAATATTTCGAAGGAGAATTCCGATTGATAGCGTCCTTTGAGTAATGCTTTTTCGAATTCATATGTTCTCTCTCCAATGACAGGTAAATTATTTAAACCAGCAGAACCTCCTTCCTCGCAGAGGGTCGAGTAGGAAGTCACATTGTTACCGATACCGGGATCGATATTTATAAAGTGCATTGGTCCCACGCTACCCCTACTTTTTAGCCGATGGCGCGCGCAATCGATCGTATGATCGAATGATTTGGTGAATCCTCCCTTCGTTCTACCTGCTTGTCCACTTATGAGTCAGAGGTGTATCAATATAAATATTCACCCGTAGCTTCATGATTTTATTCTAATTATGAAAATAGAACGGACCGTCTCACTGAGTATGATTACACTACTGTGTATAAACCCGGAAAAATCAACTCAAATGCTGACGCTCTGTCGAGAAACCCCTCAGAAAGAAATGAATCCATGGAGCCAAACACCAACTTAACTGCTACGATTACTGCAGGTCGTACGTATGTAGGTATGGTTGACGCTCGCAGAGATGACGATGGAAATGAAGATCTAGGGGTAGTATTGGAACGGTTATTTTGTATGACTCTCGTAAGGAAAGAAAAAGAAATTGAGGGTGGGACTCAATTGAATAATCAGGGACCTCGTTATCAGTGCGATACGCTTCACAACGCAAGCGGACCCAAGCTAGGAGGGGATAGGCAATGTGAGTCTGATAGTTCCGAGTTTTTGAGCCTTTTAAATAAAAGTTTGCTTCAAAATCCGAAACAAGTATCTAGCCTAAGTCAGGATTTGGTGTCGCTTTCGCCCCTAACTTCGGCTGGATCCCAGACAAACAATACCTGGAGTGAAAATCCTATTACGAATATACGTACTGTAGGTGAAATTGAAGAGAGTTCTACAGGTTCCTGTATGGATATCCCGGTGAGCCAGATCTTAACCCTGGAAAAGGATTGTATATCTTACAGTAAAGATAAGATATATTTTGGAAAAGGGAATATTGCGCATCTAATCTCTGCAGATGGATATTCAGTATCAGAAGTGAATGTTTTGCAGTACCCAGATTTTAAGAAACCATTTGTTTTGACCACAGATGCGTCTAATTACGCACTTGATGGAGTTTTAAGTCAGGGTCCTATAGGACAAGATTTACCTATCGCTTTTGCATCACGTACCCTTCAAAGTGCTGAATTGAGCTACTCTACTATCGAAAAGGAATTGCTCTCAATTGTTTTCAATGTAAAGCATTTTAGGCCTTATCTTTTTAGGCAGAATTTTACTTTGGTAACAGACCACCGACCCTTAGTTTGGTTGCATGGGCTGAAAGATCCTGTTTCAAGATTGGCTCGATGGAGAATAAAACTTAGTGATGTTACATTATCGTTTATTTTACCGGGGATCGATTCTGTGTTTATTAACTTTCTCAATTTAATCATAATTTTAGTTGGCTGATTATCGTTAATGATCTTGAATTTACTAAAAATTATAGAATTTTTAGTAATAGTTGTGTTGCAATTTTGAACTTATCTCAATGATATTTATTTTCATTGAGAGATTCGTTCAAATTGCGTTTACTTTTTCCTGCCCAGTAAATTTCAACCAACTATAAAAGTTGATTCCAATACTAGTAGGATGTTAAAACTAGCCCTAAACATTTTATAACCAAATTCGAAAGAAAAAAGACTACAATTGAGTAAGATTAATTCTCGCAACTAAAAATTTCTCACTCAGTTTTAAATCATAATTAAAAACAAAAACACAGATTGTGGATTCACTCAAGGGAGAGATGATTGCGTATTTTAAAATTGTTTGAATTGATTTAGAAAATCACTCTTATATAAAAACAAGCAAGTAGGATTCTCCTCCAATATTAATTCATAAGCCAAAATTTCCTTCGCACAACGTGATGTTTATCATAAGATAATGTGCAAAGTCGTTACGAATTATTTTCTGGTTTCATTCTTTTTGAAAAACGAAAACTAAAATTGTCAATTCAAATTTCAGTAGCTGGTGCAACAATGCACAGCTAGGTCTTTATCGTGAGATAAAGTGCAAGGTCGTTACAATAAATGTTGCACGCACTACATTATCATTTATTTAATTTCCTTCCCTAAATGCAAACATGCACAACGAGGTTTCCACAAAACATGGAGTGCAAAGTCGTTACAATCATGCATAAACTATTAAAAAATAAAAATAGATTTCCACAAACTCACTCCTATTATTTTAATTCAAGCAAAATTAAAATAATATCCTTGAAAAGTCGTTTGGAATATTTCGAAGGAGAATCCCAATTGATAGCGTCCTTTGAGTAATGCTTTTTCGAATTCGAATGTTCTCTCTCCAATGACAGGTAAATTATTTAAACCAGCAGAACCTCCTTCCTCGCAGAGGGTCGAGTAGGAAGTCACATTGGTACCGATACCGGGATCGATATTTATAAAGTGCATTGGTCCCACGCTACCCCTACTTATTAGTCGATGGCGCGCGCAATCGATCGTATGATCGAATGATTTGATGAATCCTCCCTTCGTTCCACCTGCTTGTCGACTTATGAGTCAGAAGTGTATCAATATAAATATTCACCCGTAGCTTTATGATTTTATTCTAATTATGAAAATAGAACGGACCGTCTCACTGAGTATAATTACACTATTGTGTATAAACCCGGAAAAATCAACTCAAATGCTGACGCTCTGTCGAGAAACCCCTCAGAAAGAAATGAATCCATGGAGCCAAACACCAACTTAACTGCTACGATTACTGCAGGTCGTACGTATGTAGGTATGGTTGACGCTCGCAGAGATGACGATGGCAATGAAGATCTAGGGGTAGTATTGGAACGGTTATTTTTTATGACTCTCGTGAGGAAAGAAAAATAGAAATTGAGGGTGGGACTCAATTGAATAATCAGGGACCTCGTTATTAGTGCGATACGCTTCACAACGCAAGCGGACCTAAGCTGGGAGGGGATAGGCAATGCGAGTCTGATAGTTCCCAGTTTTTGAGCCTTTTAAATAAAAGTTTGCTTCAAAATCCGAAACAAGTATCTAGCCTAAGTCAGGATTTGGTGTCGCTCTCGCCCCTAACTTCGGCTGGATCTCAGACAAACAATGCCTGGAGTGAAAATCCTATTACGAATATACATACTGTAGGTGAAATTGAAGAGAGTTCTACAAGTTCCTGTATGGATATCCCGGTGAGCCAGATCTTAACTCTGGAAAAAGATTGTATATCTTACAGTAAAGATAAGATATATTTTGGAAAAGGGAATATTGCGCATCTAATCTCTGCAGATGGATATTCAGTATCAGAAGTGAATGATAGTCTAGAGGCTAAGGGTCTTTTGCGGATTGAAGATGTCCGAAAAGAAAATCCGAAGCCCCGTTAAAATATCGTTTTTAATCGTAATGGACGATTTGTTTTTAGTCTTGTTGTAAGTAACAAAAGGGATGACATAATAGTTATGAAGGAACTTTCAGAAGCGGTACTTGCTCTGAAGAAGGCTATGGAAGCTTTACAGATAACCTCAGTGAAGATTTCAAGTAAAGGAAATGATCTAGGTGAGCTTTTTTGGCTCTCGGTAGAACAAACAATCAGGAAACATTTTAGCAACTCAGGACTTTTGGTAGTTGTTTGTTCGGAAGAAATAATCATTCCTCCTAGTAATATGAGAGATGATATAGTGAGAGAATTTCACGAATCAGTAGTAGGTGGGCATAAAGGAATCTCAAAAACCTATTGGAGAGTAAGAGATATCTATTACTGGGAAAACATGAAGGCTGACGTTCAGAGAATAGTAGGATCTTGTACTAATTGTCAGAAAAATAAATTGAAACGAATTGGGACTCGAAAACCCATGGTGAATACCGATACTCCAAGGGGACCTTTTCATAAAATCCAAATTGATTTAGTTGGACCCCTTCCAGTATCTTTGAAAGGAAATTTATATATTTTGACGATTTAATGTAATTTTACAAAATATTCTGATGCGATTCCTTTGAAGAATATAGACTCAGCGACTATTGCTTTGGCTTCAGCCGAGGAATTTATTTCAAGATACGGTTGTCCTCGTATAATTCACACTGATCCAGGATCAAATTTGATCAGTCAGTGTATTAAAACTTTGTGCAAATTTTCCGTATAAGGAAAATTCAATCGACTGCGTATCACCCACAAAGTTTAGGATTATTGGAACGTAGTCATCAGACACTGATTGACTACTTAAGACAATTTGATACTATTACAAATTGGGACGACTGGCTTAGATTTGCTGTGTTTTCTTATAACACTAGCATACATGAAGCTACAGGCTTTGCTCCTCACACGTTAGTTTTCGGAAGAGAGGCTAATATTCCAAATAGCTTTACTCTTTCAGAATCAGGCAAGACCTATCTCCGATACTTAAAGGGACTTTTTCTGAAATTAGACAACGTTCAGTCACTAGCTCGGGACCGAATTCAGTTGGCTAAAGAAAAATCTAAACGATATTACGATCAAAGATCTAATCCCAAATACTTTAGGGAAGGAGAACAAGTATACTTGAGAGTGAACAACAGGAGAGACAAATTCGACCCCTATTTACATGGACCTTATGTCTTAGAAAAATTGTTAGGCGAGAGAAATGCCTTAATCAGAATGGGGCCTAATAAAACAAAGATAGTGCACACCGACAAATTGAAATTGTGTGCTCATCCTTTAAGCACCAATAAGGATACACAGAATCCAGAAGTAACAGAAACTTCTGTAGTAAACCCTAATGCTTCAAACTCAGAACTCTTAGAGCAAATCTAAACCCAGACTAAAGAAAATTCATTGAGATCAATGAAAAAAAAATATATTTTTATCAATTTTCGATAGAAGGAACCCTTTTCCATGATGATCTCCTTTGTCTTCTCGGTAGAGATGTTTCAATTTAACTGAAAAACCTGAAACAAAAGAAAAATATATTTCAAACAAAGAAATATTTCTTGGAATTTGTATAATTAATTGAATAAATTCATTATTAATAGAAATTACTTATCTGACAATTTCAGTTAATGACTAGTATTGACGTCTAAGAATGTTGAAAAGGCAGCTATTGAATAACTGAAAATAAGAATGTAGTAAATTTCATGGTAATATTCACCTATTTGTAAAAGGGAAATTAAGAAAAATGAATACAAAACATAAATGTAGAATAAAGGAAATAAAAACAATTTTTAAAATAAATAGTATTAAATGGTGAAAAATATTTTTAAATTAAAATTTACATACAGATATGATATATCTTTATTGTATACTAAGCTTTGAAGTGACTCTAGAAAATTTCAGGATTACTCTAAAAATCTTTAGAAGCAAATTTCAAACAAATTTAGCTTCTTGATTGAATTATAATTCTTTACCACCTTTACACAAGATAGACTATATCTTATAGATATTTATGAAAAATATTTTTATCTTTATTTTTAACAAATTTAAGTTGAAATATACTATATGGAATGTTACTACATTTTAATATACAGATATATGTATATTATTTGATTGAAATTATATCATAATTCAAGTTGAAAATATATTAAAATGAGAGAACTTATCGATTTAAATATTAACATTTAAAAGATTTTAAGGGAATTTACCTTTTTGAATATATGAATAGATTTAAAATTTCTCGCCAAATAAGAGAAAAAAATATACCTCTAACCTCAATTTTCAAAATGTAAAGTTTATTTTTCCTTAATATAAGATTAAATGATCTATATAAAGTTTACATAAATAATTATTATCTTTTAATTTACAATTTTATTACTTGTATATTTGATTTAGGATTTACAAGACAAATATTATTTTTGCTTACATTCCTTTTTTTGAAATTCAAATTTTCGCGCCTAAAAATAGACATAACCCCATAAAAATTGATTATTGGAAATCTATGAAAAAGATCTATTAATTAAAATAAATCTTTCTAAAGAAACAAACAAATTATGTTTTTAGAAAATAAGTGCATATAATATAAAAAGATAATTGATTTGAACTTCAATTTTGCCTAATTTATATTTCATATAAAACTGACTTAGGTGGGGAGGGGATGCAGATCGAAAACATTACCACGTGTGTCAGATTACTTTTGTTCAAATAATACGATTCTGAATGAATTATTAATACTTTTAAAAAAATATATTTAATACCTCAAGGACATTGTTTTGTCTGTAAATTTTTCTTTAGAATTGATCTAACAATTTTGTTCGCTCTCAAGGGACTTTGAAAAAAACATAATAAAAAAAAGGAAAAAAGATATTGTATTGAGTCATTAAGTTGGCGATGCATGCGCTTACGGAAAAGATAAGCGAAGGGATTTTGTAAGAGCCAACGGCCATACCACGCTGGAAAACCCAGTTCTCGTCAGATCACTGAAGTTAAGCAGCGTTGGACGCGGTTAGTACTTGGATGGGTGACCATTCAAGAATACTGACATGAGTGCTGTTGGCACATCGTGGGTGTGGTGAGCCCACACTTGTAGTTATTTATAACTACAAGCAAAACCTAGAAACACTACCCGAATCGGGTAGTGTCACGCCTACCCTGAAAGGGAAATGGTTTAATGGTATATATATATAGTCGATGTAAACCCCTTACATAGGTATCATGTCGAATGAAAATTTGTTGAAAAAAATTCATAAAAGTGAAAGATTCTTTTTGTGTATTTTGAAAGTGAAATTCAATTAAGTGCTAAGTGAAGTTTAAAAAAAACATTTGAAAAGACTAAAGGAAGGTTTTTCAATCTTTTCTTTATGAAAAATTGAAATTAAAATGGAAAACGGAGACGAAACCGACTCAGAGGGAGAATATTTTTTAAAAGATAACGAGAATATAGCCCAAATTTATCATTTACCCGTTGGAGTTACCTTCTCAGTTGTAAGTACTATTCTTTTTCCTTTCTTCACCTTGTTGACATAATCTCCTTCTTACTTTTATCCTTACAAATTTATAATTTTGTTCAAACAAAAAAATAATCAAAGATTAAATTATATCATCTCTCAAATAATTATTTTCTTCTTCTCTTTCCTTTTGGTCGTAATTTTTTTTATTAATTTAGAAACAATATAAGTTTATGGGTGATTCTGAACCAATCTATTTACATTATTACATTTTCGAAATAGGAAAAGAAACAATCCAAAAATTTTAATGTGTTTCTAACATTGCTAATATTTAACGCATTCTTCTTTCAAAAATTTTCAATAAAAAGATTTCTTTCAAGAAACTGAGGTAAAATTATTTAGACACAATTAAAAGAATTCTGAAAATATTCATAAGAAAACCCTGCAGATTGGAAAGAATCATGAGTTTAGTGTCTCTATTTTAAAAATGGAGATCGAAAAGAAATCTATTTTATCATGAATAATTTTATGCAAAATGAGCATGAAAAAGATTCATTTCTCAAAATAGAATTTTATTCTATTTTGCATGTTAAAACATAATAAAAAGAAGTAGTTAACTTAAATTCTGTTGTTATAAAAAAATAACAAATATTTTTAAAATTTTAAATTACCTTTTTTCAATTTCCATTCTTCAAATCCTTTTATTTTTCGTTTTCCTTTCAGTCCAATTGGGAAACACTCCAGGGAAATGACTCGAGGCTAAAACACCTGTCAGCTATGTTATGGGTTGGTAGAATAAACGGCCTTTGGGCCTGGAGATGTGAGTCTTGCCACTCTCAAGGAAAACTTCCAGTAGGGCCCCTGGAGGAGAATCCGTTCAGGAGTACCATTATGCTACCTTCCAGGAGCTGGCTACACCCAGACTTTGTGAGGGCTGCTCCTCCGATCCCTTCGAAGTGAGAAATATCACCGCATGTTGGGCATGCATGTCAGCTGTACCCGCAGCCGATTGGGACTTGTCTCACATGAATCCTAATAAAGCAATTCATGTCAGAATTAATAAGGTCGATGATATAGGGGAATTTGGACCGTCCTCCGTGCGGGAAGTAAATCCGGACGTAGAACCATCTTATTCACTCTTTTTTTTTTTGTGAATGTCATCTGGGGACCTTTTACGGAAACAATGACTGTTCCCATTGAAATTCAGGATGAAGAAGAGCTATGGCAGGAAGTCAACGGACTCTTTAATATTGAAGAGTCCGAAGATTCCGGGCTCGGGGAGGACGTCCCTGATGTGGAGTAGGTTCCTTGACCTTATAAATAAAAGACCCGACCATCTCGCAAACATTTAACTAGAGATTTAACATCGCAGGGCATGTGTACAAATTTATAAATGTAAATAGTTGTCCTTTGTTTTTAATTTAAACTACGGTAACCAAAGAAAATATTGATAAAATATCTTTCTTCAAGTAGGTCATTACCTCTTGAGTTGACGTCCGTGCTACCCCACAAAGT
>CAKNYM010042766.1:30615-42371 GCA_932195095.1 Andricus curvator
TAACCATACTTCCCCTCACAACTTTGGAGTTGGAAACGGGGATCCAGGAACTTATTAAAGTACTTTGGCGTTAGAAAAGAGATCCACATACATCACATGATGATGACCTCAGATTTACACATTGTGTAAACACAATAATGCCGAATGGCATCAAGTAAACGGTTGTGCGCATCCAAAGAAGCAATACGTGAAAACTCATATTTGTTCAAATTTATTCCACAAGAATCTGAAGGTTTGGGGAATTTCCTGTATGTATCAATTTAATCTGGAACAATCTAATCCAAGAATGTAGCAGTCTTTGGTTTCCTCATATTGATACACATGAATAGATTTGGTATCAAGTCAATACCGCTCCAGCAAAAACGATACCTTCAGATTTGCTGTGATAGGAATTTTTCATTTTTCCAAAAAGAAGATGATATCTGGTGATTGTGGGTGCATGCCTAATGAAGCTGCATAATCTTTAATAAAGTTGGGGAAGCTGCTGGGTTTGGTTTTGAGGCTTTGAGCTGAAGCCATTGTGCAATGTGCATGCATAATCAAACGGACCATCTCGCTTTTAACTGTAAACAGAATAACAGCGTCCGCTCACTTCCTTTCTGTTCGATGAACATTGAACATCCTAGGAAGCTCGATCGGTTCGGTTCATCAAACCCAGCTCTCGAGTTTCAGATCCTCCCTCAGTCTCCCTGAAGCTTCAGCTTCAGCTTTCACAAACAGCATTTCCACCCGCCGCGTCGCGTTTACTGCCAGCGGATATTTCACAGATATATTTCAGCTTCCATAAACCGGTGTGATTGGGTTGTTATAAGAAGATCTGCTTTTCCCTTGCTGATCGAAATAGTACCTCGACCCCAATGAACATTGGTCAAAGTAAATTCAAATGAAAGGATATAACAGCAAATTGTTAATTAAGCAACTTTTTGTCAATGTCTTCTTTTAAAGAGCCTTCAACAGATTTGAAATATTTCCTGAAATCACTCACACAGAAAAATAGCAAGCTCATTTTTGTTGAAGCTCATTTATGTTCTCGAAATCAGATTTTTTTAAATGAAAATACATCAAGTGTAAAACTATCCAGTGGGCACAAAACCATGAACATCCGAAGAACGTTCTTGGGACGTTCCTAGGACGTTTATTGTCAGTCTGATCAACGTCTCTAAGGCGTTCAATGTCCTTAAGATGTCCTAAAGACGTCTTAAAGACATTGGACGTTCTCAGGACATCTTTCGTACTGACATTAGACGTTTTAAGAACATCCCTGGGATGTCCAACAGACATGTTCCAAAAGACGTCTTAGGGATGTCCTGAAGACGTCTCTAGGACATCCTTAATTTTTTGCCCATTTGTCTCATTTTTGTTGCAACTCAAAACACCGAATTTAGAGGGAGAAACCAATTTTAAAAATGCGGTCCAACGGAGATGGATTACTCCGGATTATACTGGATTACCTGCAAAATTAATTAATTAATTACAAAATTACTCTGGATTACCTAAGATTACTCCGGATTGCATAGGAATTCTCTGAATTAAAAGAAATACTTGAATTTTCAAATAAAAAATTAATTTTCAATTAAAAAGAACGACTTTTCAACAAAATTTCAATTTTCAGCCAAGAAGATGAATTTTAAACTAAAATAATGAATCTTCGACTGGAAATTTCAAATTGTCAGTTAAAAAATAAATTTTGATTAAAAAAACAACGGTTTTTGAACAAAATAGTTAAATTTTCAAATGAAGAGATAAATTTTTAACTAAAATGATACATCCCCAACCAATCAATGATCTTCAAAGAAATTAGTTCAACTTTCAACAAGGTAGTTGAATTTTTAACTGAGAAGATTATTTTTCTACCAGAAAAGACAAAATTGTTGAATTTTCTAGAAAGAAACTAATTTTTAAACAAAAGGGATAAATTCTCAATGAAAAATGTAATAGTTGATATTTCAACTGAAAAATACTCATTTTTAACAAAATAGATAACTAAAAATGAAATTGTTACATTTCAAATTAAAAAAATTAAATTTTTGCAAAAAAGAGTTGTCAACTAAATAGTTACATTTTCAACCGGAAAGTTCAATTTTCAACTAAAATGATAAATCTTCAACTAAAATAGTTAAATTTACAGTTAAAAAATAAATTTCCAACAACAAAAAAATATTCAACCAAGGAGACTAATTTTCTACGAAATGAGACGTATTTTTAACAAAATTCTCAAACTTTAAATGAAGAAAGATAAATATTTAACTAAAAAGAAAATTGTTACATTTCAATTAAAAAAATTTTCAACAAAATATTTACATTTTCAACCAAAAAGTTGAATTTTAAACTAAAATGATAAATCTTCAACTGAAATAGTTAAATTTACAGTTGAAAAATAAATTTTGAACCAAAAGCAAAAATTTTTAACCAAGAAGATTTATTTTCTACCAAATAATACGTATTTTCAACAAAATACATGAAGTTTCACTTTAAAAAAAAATTATTCAACCAAAAATGGAATTTTCACATTTTCAATTAACAAAATTAATATTTACGTAACCTTAAATTTAAAAAAAAAAACATAGAAACTTAAAAAATACTGATTCGAAATTTTTATTTCATATTGAAAATAATTTTTCTCTTCAAATTATAATTTGACTGAAACTGTTTTTCTTTCTCGACTGACAAAATTTTTTATGGTTGAGTATTCAACTATTTTGTTGAAAATTTGTTTCATCTTTCTGAATGAATCTTTTTTGGTAGAAAATTAATCTTCTTGGTAAAAATCGTCTTTTTTTTCGTTCTAAATACAACTGGTTGAAAGCTATTCTTTTTTGGTTGAGGTTTCATTTTTTTTTTAATTAATCTTTTTTGGCAGCATATTAATCTTCTTGGTAAGAAAATCATCTTTTTCGAAAATATTTTTTTTTATTCTAAATACAACTGATTGTAAATTATTCTTTATTGGTTGAAGATTCAACTATTTTGATGAAAATTAATATTTTTGGTAGATTTTAATTGTTCTTGATTTAAAATAAAAATATTTTTTGATTGAATTATCAACTATTACACTTTTCGTTGAAAATTAATCATTTTTTGTTGAAAATTCAACTATTTGGTTAAAAGTTAAACTAATTTGTTAAAAGGTCATTTTTTGGTTGATGATTCATCATTTTATTTGAAAATTCGTCTTTTTGGGTAGAAAATCAATCTTCTTGGTAAAAAAAATCGTCTTTCATTGAAAATATTTTTTTTTTTAAATACAACTGATCGAAAATTATTCTTTTTTGGTTGAGGATTTATCATTTTATTTGAAAATTCGTCTTCTTTGGTAGAAAATTAATCTTCTTGATAAAAAAATCGTATTTTTTGAAAATATTTTTTTTGTTCTACATACAGCTGGATAAAAATTATTCTTTTTTGGTTGAGAATTCAGCTATTTTAATGAAAATTCGTCTTTTTTTATGATTTGAACTGTTCTTGATTTAAAATAAAAATATTTTAAAATTGATTCATGAACTATTATACTTTTTGTTGAGATATAATCATTTTTTGTTGAAAATTCAGATATTGGTTCGAATATTTTTTGTTGAAATTTTCATAAATCTTTTTAAAATTTCTCGAGAATCTTAGAAAAATTATATTTATATAACCTTTAAACAAAAAATTTTTCAGTAAAATCTATATTTTCTTTGCTAAACAAAAAAATAAAGTATTTTGTGTTTTTGAAATTGTCAGGGAATTTTTATATAACTGGAAAAACCTGGAAATTTCAGGGAATTTTTTTTTTAAGTCACGGAATGTGTTCGATTTTTTTTTTGAATTGCAATATAAAATTAAATAACTATATAGAATAAACTGATTTTTCATTTCTAAAAATAGTATTAATCTGTTTAACTCAAAATTTAACTATTCTATTTTTGGCCGAAAATTGATCGTTTGCAGGTGAAAATTTTAATATCTGGTTGAAAATTTAATTAACTGGTTGCAAGGTGAACTGTTTCGTTAAAAATTTATTTTTTTAGTTCAAGATTCCTAATTTCAATTAAAAACACATCTCTTTGGTTGAAAAATGAGTTATTTTGTTAAAAATTAATTTTTTTACTGAAAATTTAACTATTCCAGTTGCAACTTTAACTAGTTTGTTAAAAAATGGTTTTTTTATGACTGAAATTGATTTTTTTACTAGAAATGATTTTACTGAAAATTCCATCATTTTAGCTAAAATTATCTGTTTTGTTGAACATTAATTTTTTCAACTAAAAATTTTAATATTCAATTTTTTGTTAAAAAAATATATATTTTCGAGTTGAAAACTTTTTACTTGAAAATTCAATTATTCTAGTTAAAGACTCGTCATTTTAGTTGAAAATTCATCTTTTTGGTTTAAAATTCAACTATTCCAGTTGAAGATTCATTATTTTAGTTGAAAATTGATCACTTTGTTTCAAAATGTATCTATTTAAAAAAAATTAGTTTTGTTGTTGTTAAGAATTAATTTTTTTAAACTGACAATGTAATTCCAGTTGAAAATTCATTTCTTTGGTTGAACATTAATTTTTTAACAGAAAATTTAACCATTCAATTTTTGGTCGACAATTTATCCTTTTTAGTTGAAAATTCATGTATTTTGTTAAAAATTCTTCTTTTTTTCGTGAAAATTAATCTTCTCGGTTGAAAATTCAACTATTCGAGTGAAAGGTTCATTTTTTTACTTAAAAATTCATCAGTTTCGTTGAAAGTTCTTTTCTAAACTGAAAGTTTAACTATATCATTAAATATTACATTTTTGGTTAAAAATTGATTTTTTTTTATTTCAAAATTTAACTATTTTGTTGGATGTGAAACTACTCTGTTAAAAATTCATTTATTTGATTGATGATTCATTATTTTAGTTCAAAACCTTTCTTTCGTTTAAAATTTAATTGTTCTGTTGAAAATTATGTTTTCTAGATAAAAATTAATTTTTTTAACTGAGAACTTAACTCGTACATTTTTGGTTCAAAATTTATCTTCTTAAGTTGAAAATTCAAATATTTGGTTTAAAATTCTTGTATTTTATTGAAAACTAGAATTTTTTGGGAAATATTTAATTTTCTTGGTGCCTAATTCATCTTTTTGGTTATAAATTCCTTTCAAAATTCAAATATTTTGTGAAAAATTCATGTTTTCTGTTAAAAATTCTTCTTATTGGTTGAAAATTTGAACATTGATCTTTTTAGTTGAAAATTATTTTTTTCTTATTTAGAATTAATTTTTTTAACTGGTAATGTAACTGTTCCATTTTTTGTCAAAAATTTATCTTTTTTCATAGAAATTTAATCTTCTTGGTTGATAATTATACTATTTCGTTGAAAACTTATTTTAATTTTTTTGAAATTTAATTTTTTTCACTGAGAATTTATCTATTCAATTTTTAGTTGAAAATTTATCTCTTTTCGGTGAAAATTTAACTATTTGTTGAAAATCCGTTTTTTTTTTGTTAAAAATTAATTCCTTGATTGAAAATTTATTTTGCATACTAAATAAAAATTATCCTACTTTATTTTCGATAGAAAATTTATATTTTTAATTTCAAAATCATGTATTTGGTTCAAAAATGAATCTTTTTAGTTGAACTATTCAATTTTTTGTGGAAAATTTACCTTTTTTGATAAAAATGTTATCGTTTTCGTTGAAAAATCACCTGTTTAGTAAAGAATTTAACTATTCTATTTTTTGTTGAGAATTCATTTCTCTCATTGAGAAAAAAACTAGTTTATAATTAGTTTTTTTGTTGACAAAAAATCCATCTTTTGGATTCAAAAATCAACTATTTGGACAAAATTTCATATTTTTGGTTGAAAATTCATCATTGTGATTGAAAAATAATTCCTTTGGTTGAAAATTCGTTTCTTTTTAGTTGAAAATTAATTTTTTCAACTGAAAGTATAACTATTCTATTTTCGCCTAAAAATGAATTAAATTTGCTGAAAACTCTTTTTTTTTAATTTACTATTCTAATTGTAAATTGAAATATATGATATTTTTGGTTAGTAAATTAATCTTTTTTTTGTTTAAAATTGAATTATTTTGTTGAGAATTAATTTTTTTGTTTGAAAACTGATTCTCTTATCTGAAAATTTAATTCTTCTGTTTTTGGTTAAAAAATTATTTTTTTTATGAAAAAAAACAACATATTTTGTTTAAAATTCGTTTTGTTAAATATTTATTTTTCTGACATGTTAAATATTCTGATTTTGGTTGAAAATTGATTTTTTTCAATGAAAATTCATGTACTTTGTTGAAGATGAGTCTTTCTTGGTAGAAATTTCATCTTTTTGGTTAAAAATTAAACTATTTTTGGTTGAAGATTCATCATTTTAGTTGAAAATTCATATCTTTGATTGAAAATTTATCTTTTTGACTTGAAAACACAATTAAAAATGGTTTTAAATATATTTAAAAACAAAATTTATTTTGCATTAACATTAGTATCTTCTAGGTGTGCGGTTGGTTTTATACCTCGAAGAATTTAGAAATTGGGATATTGTAGCAACCCTGAATAAGACACTGTTTAATACAAATAATATGTTTTCCATTACTTTGACTTCTTTTATCATTTAAATTTAGCGCCCTTTCCAATTTGAGCGATACATTTTGCCGCGAAATTTAAATAATATAATTATTATTTTTCTCAAATGTAAGAAAAAGTGATTATTGAAAAATTGTTTAAAACAGCTTAACTAATGTCTCGTGTATATATTTTGTGTGTATATACTATTTTGGGATATTTGTGTTTTTCCTTCCCAAACACAGATCGTAAAAGGGGCTCTGTTACATGACAAATTTTAGCGAGTATCACACTATTTATGCAGTTGTTACTTTCTCCTACGTGTTTTATTATTTTACCTCGAGAACACAAAATCTGTATAAACACTCATTTATTGAAGATTCATAATTTTCGTTGAAAATTCATCATTTTAGTTATATCAATTTGTTTGAAAATTATTTTTTTTACTAAACATTAAACTCTTCAATTTTTAGTTGACAATTTAACTTTTTTAGTTCGAAAATCAATGTGAAATTGGAGAATGACACTTTATATTTAAAAAGTACATTGTAGGAGATGCAATTTGCATTTTTCAAATTTCCGGCTTTTATTATTTCCAGACTCTAAAAAATAATTTATTCCTTTATTTATCTCTCATTTATTTTTTCATTTAAAATCTCTTCATTCCTTGCAGATATACATTTTCAGCTCAAGTAAACTCTCATTTTCTTCCCCTTTTCTTTGTTCTCTTTAATGCTTTGCTTTTTATTGCGATTAGATATTTCCTCCTAGTTTAATTTAAACATTTCTCTTTATAAAGGTTCTATTTAAAAAAGTGGCTGCATTTTTCAAAATAATAAACTTATGAAAAGTATTCCTGCTTTACTACTTCCAATAAAACTAATAACTTTCTTCCTGATATTTCCTCCCTTTTACGGGTTTAAGGTTTTTTTTTTAATTTTCTTCATCTTTTTTCCTCTTCATCCATTCAGTACCTACACTCTCTTATTCCTTCTACCATCCTAAATCATATAAATTTTTTCCACTCACTCTCCTTTTTCACCTTTCTCAAATAATCTGGCTCTCCTTCAACCTTCACTACCCTATACCATCAGTTATACCTCAATTCCACGATTTTTCTCCATCCTCCTCTCGCTCCTCAACTATCAGTTCATCCTCTAATTCTTACTCTAACGTCCTCTCTTATATCACATTACCTCCTCCTCTGTTATCTCTCTTCTTCCAACCTTGATCCTTTCTTACCACTCTTCTCTTTGTTTATTATTTCCCATAAACAAGCTTGCGCAATCCTGCTTCCCTCCACCTTTTCAACTTCTCCTCAAATTTCCATACCCTCTTCATCTTTCTAATTACCATTTTACCTCTACCTAATTCCTTCCCCAACGCATATCCTGGGAAGCTCCAGCTCACGCTAATTACCGATCTCGGAAATCTCTCCTGCAAACTTTCCACTTTCTTGTTATCCTTCCATCCCCATATCTCTACTCCGTAACTCAGTACTGACCATACAAAATAAAAATAAAATAATATAAAAAAAGAAACATCCACACTCTCAACTTCGTCCTTAAACCTTCTTTTCCCTATCTTCTTTCTGTTCAAACCAGAAACATAGTTAACTAAATTCAGTCACCTGCTCCACCGTCTCTCCGTACATCTTCCATTCATATTCTACTTTATTCCTTCTTTTCCTAAGACATACGATGTTCTTCTTATTTACATTTAGAGTTAAGTCTTTCTTTCTCAGATACTCCTCGAATGCTTTTATCATCAAACACATCCCTCTCGTCATCTGAAAGTAAGACTAGATCGTCTGCGTATGCTCAGGAAAATACCTTGCTATTTGCTAGTAACATTTCCCCTTCTCCTTTCTTCTCTAGTTCCTCCTCTAAATCCACCAAACGGAGACTGAATAGTATTTAGCTCAGCGGCAACCTTGCCGGAGTCCCCTTCCACTCCAGAAAGTCTCCCCTTCCTGTTTCCCTATCCTCACTTTTATCATAATCACATAATCTCTTCAAAAATCTCCTTTATCCTGTCGACTAAACCTCAAACCCTCCTCTCTTCCATAACCTGCCATAAAACCTTTCTTATCGAATCGAACGCCGCTTTAAAATCCATTAATTTTCCTTTCTTCCTTCCTAAGTTCCTACTCCCTTTCTCTTCTACCTCCCTTTTTAATCTCTTTCCCTACCTCCCTTTATTCTCTTTCTTTTAAACCTTCTTGCCTTCACCTTTCTTAATGTATGGCACCACCAAACCTCTCCTCCACTCCTTACCTCACCCTCCCCCTATCCAAAACTTTTTTCAAACTCTCCACATTTCCTCTCTCACCTCCTCGCCAACAAATCCCAAATCCTCAATCTTTATACCTTCTTCTGCTGTTGCATTGTTTCTTTTAAGCCTCGCTATCACACTTTTCACTTTCCCCTTCTTATCCCGTTATCGCTTTCCTACTCCCTTTCTAACACCCTCCTCTTTACACCTACTCCCCTATTTTCCACTTCTCCCAACAGACGCGTAAAGTACCCGGTCCACTCATCCATTTCCATTTTCTTCTCAATGCCCTTTCTTCCTCCTCTTTCCCCGTTGATCACCTCCCATCAATTTCCCATCCCTTATCACTTTCCACCTGTCCGATATACCTTCTTTTCTCTTAATATTCAACCAATAAGCGAGAATCGACAGAGAAAACTCGTTTGAATATTCAACCAATAAACGATAATGTAGAGAGAAAACTGGTTTGACTATTCAACCAATAAGCGAGAATCCTAAAGGATTTGTAAATCCTCCATAAGAACTGTTGATCCTCCTCAAGGATATCCAGATCATCATAAAGGACATCTTGATCCTTATAAAGTGCGGATATATCCTCATAAAGGACGGACAGATCCTCCTAAAGGACCTTTAGATCCTTGTAAGGGATCTCTAGATACTACTAAAGAATCTCTAGATACTAATCACGGATCTCTTGATCCTCATAAAGGATCTCTGGATCCTCATAAAGGATATCTTGATCCTCATAAAAGATATCTAGATCCTCATAAAGGACGGAGAGATCCTCCTAAAGGACCTTTAGATCCTTGTAAGGGATCTCTAGATACTACTAAAGAATCTCTAGATACTCATAACGGATCTCTTGATCCTCATAAAGGATCTCTGGATCCTCATAAAGGATCTCTTGATCCTCATGAAAGATCTTTAGATCCTCATAAAGGACGGACAGATCCTCCTAAAGGACCTTTAGATCCTTGTAAGGGATCTCTAGATCCTAATAAAGGATCTCTAGATCCTCATAAAGGATCTCTAGATCTTCATAAAGGATCTCCAGATCGTCGTAAAGGATCTCCAGATCATCATAAAGAACATCTAGATCATGATAAAGGACATTTAGATCCTTTTAAAGTGCGGATATATCATCATAAAGGACGGATAGATCCTCCTAAACGAGCTTTAGATCCTTGTAAAGGTTCTCTATATCCTCGTGAAGGATTTTTAGATTCTCCCCAGGGATCTCCAGATCATCATACGAAACTACTAGATCATGATAAAGGACCTCTACATCCTTATAAAGTGCGGATATATCCTCATAAAGGACGGATAGATCATCCTAAAGGATCTTTAGATCCTTGTAAAGGATCTCTATATTCTATTAAAGAACCTCTAAATACTAATAAAGGATCTCTTGATCCTGATAAAGTATATCTAGATCCTCATAAATGATCTCTTGATCCTCATAAATTATCTCTAGATCCTCATAAATGATCTCTAGATCCTCATAAAGGATCTGTAGATTCTCATGAAGGATCTCTAGGTCCTCATAAAGGAACTCTAGATCCGCATAAAGGATCTCTAGATCCTCATAAAGGATCTCTAGATCCTCATAAAGGATCTTTAGATCCTCATAAAGGATCTGTAGATCCTCCTGGAGGATCTTTGGATCATCATAAAGGACCTCTCGATCATCGTAAAGGACCTCTAGATCCTTATAAAGTGCGGATATATCTTCATAAAGGACGGATAGATCCTCTTGAAGGACCTTTAGATCCTCGTAAAGGATCTCTAGATACTTTTAAAGAATCTCTAGATACTATTGAAGGATCTCTTGATCTTCGTAAACGATCTCTAGATCCTCATTAAGGATCTCTAGATCTTCATAGAGGATCTCCAGATCATCTTAATGGATCTCCAGATCATCATAAAGAACATCTAGATCATCATAAAGGACATTTAGATCCTTATAAAGTGCGGATATATCCTCATAAAGGACGGATAGATTCTCCTAAACGAACTTTAGATCCTTGTAAAGGATCTCTATATCCTCGTAAAAGATTTGTAGATTCTCCCTAAGGCTCTCCAGATCATCATACGGGACTACTAGATCATGATAAAGGACCTGTACATCCTTATAAAGTGCGGATATATCCTCATGAAGAACGGATAGATCCTCCGAAAGGACCTTTAGATCCTTGTAAAGGATCTCTAGATTCTATTAAAGAACCTCTAGATACTGCTAAAGGATCTCTTGATCCTCATAAAATATCTCTAGATCCTCATAAAATATCTCTAGATCCTCATAAAATATCTCTAGATCCTCATAAAGGATCTCTAGATCCTCATAAATGATCTCTAGTTCATCATAAAGGATCTCTAGATCCACATGAAGGATCTCTAGGTCCTCATAAAGGATCTCTAGGTCCTCATAAAGGCTCTCTAGATCCTCATAAAGGATCTTTAGATCCTTTATTATTAAGAACCTCTAGATACTATTTAAGGATATCTTGATCCTCATAAAGTATCTCTAGATTCTCATAAAGGATCTCTAGATCCTCATAAATGATCTCTAGTTCATCATAAATGATCTCTAGATCCTCATAAAGGATCTCTAGGTCCTCATAAAGTATATCTAGGTCCTCATAAAGTATATCTAGGTCCTCATAAAGGATCTCTAGATCCTCATAAAGGATCTATAAATCCTCATAAAGGATCTTTAGATCCTCATAAAGGATCTGCAGATTCTCTTAAAGTATATCTAGATCATCATAAAGGACATCTAGATCATCATAAAGGAAAGATAGATCCCCCAGAAGGACATTTAGATCCTTGTGAAGGGTCTCTATATATTCCTAAAGGATCTCTAGATCCTCATAAAGGATCTGTAGATTCTCCTGAAGGATCTCTAGATCATCATAAAGGACCTCTAGATCCTTATAAAGTGCGGATA
>CAKNYM010042767.1:0-50202 GCA_932195095.1 Andricus curvator
GCCTGACATAGTTCTCCTTGACTTCGAGAAACGAACCATGTTCGTTATCGAATTTTCGACACCAGCTGACATAAACGTCACAGCCAAGGAGAAAGAAAAGAAAGAGAGGTATAAAGATCTTATAAGGGAGTTGCGGCGGTTACACCCAGAATATTCTGTTAAGCTAATCATCTTAATCATCGGCGCTCTTGGAGGTGCCAAGGTTTCACTGGTTAATAGCCTGAAAAGCATCCCTGTGTGTCAACAAAATGCCGGATCGTCGTATTGAATTCGTCGCAGACTGTAACCACCTGTCTCGCGGTCGTGAGACGTGGTTACGGCTGAAATTTTACCGTGATTTCGCTGGGAGCGGGTGCAATTTTCCAGATTAGCACCCGCTCCCAGCGATATCCTGCGGTTGTCCTTATGAAAATCTTTTGACTATATAGTTGACAGTTTGTCATAAGGACAACCGCAGGATTTCGCTAGAAGTGGTTACAGTCTGCGACGAATTCAATACGACGATCCGCAAAAGTCTCGTACACCCTGAGGACACGGAGCGACCCAAGGACGACCGCCTTCCGCATTTTCCTCGCAAGTGTCTCAGCATTTTGTTGACACACAGGGATGCTTTTCAGGCTATTAACCAGTGAAACCTTGGCACCTCCAAGAGCGCCGATGATTGAGACGATTAGCTCAACAGCATATTCCGGGTATAACCGTCGCAACTCCCTTATATTAACATTCATTTATATTTTATTTATATATTATATATTATTATATATATATTATTATTATTATATATATTATTTATATATTTATTATATTTTCTTTTCTTTTTCCTTGGCTGTGACGTTTATGTCAGCTGGTGCTGGTGTCAGGCCTCGAGTGGGCAACAGAAACAATTGTCGAGAATATGAAGTTCCAGTATATGCGGCACTTCTCATTTTCGACAATTGACTCTATTTCCCTAGGAGAGTTTAGCGGAGCGGTATTCGGGCTAATGTCGTAAGAGTGACAGAGATGGTAATAAAGCACTCTTAGTGCCGCATTGTGCCTTTGGATGTAAGTCGTTCCCGCATGAGTTGGACAACTAGATAGTATGTGTCCTAGATGCTCGGGGTGTGCATGACACGATCTGCAGCTATCATCGGGAATTTCTTGGCGCAGAATGTGGCGACAGTATGCTATAGTGAAAATGACATCGTCTTGACATGCCAAAATGAAACCCTCCGTGCTCGACTACAATCCGGGTGATTTAAGGAAAGAAAACGTCAGCTCATACGACATCGACTGATCTTCCACATTTTGGTGGAAGATGCCGTGCATCCTCTTGTCGAGGAGTTGTTCGCGGAAGTTTTTCTCCTGTGATTTCTTAATCCGGGCCTTCAGGAGTGAGTATTCAAGATGGTTAAGATTTGATGCATTTTGCTCACCCCTGATATTGAAGTCAAGGCCGAGTGTTTCAGCAGCCTCCTCCGCTGGTTTGTACAGAAACGCCCCTTTGCCACTTTTAAGAAGAGGGCCTTGTCCATTTGCGACTATATGTGCTGTACCCAGAATAATCCTGTTGTGAAGACATTCAAGATTCAGTATTCCGCGACCACCTTGACGGCGTGAGATGTAAAGTCGCGGAACAGAAGACTTAAGGTGCATGCTTTTGTTCGTGTGTATAACCTTTCGGGACCCGATATCGAGGGATCAGAGCTCGTCCTTCGTCCATGGAACTACGCCAAATGAAAAGAGTACTACTGGGACGGCAAGCATGTTCGTCGCAGATACTTTGTTCCTCGAGGACAGTTCGGAAGACCATATCTGTGGGATGAGACGTTTGTATCTGCATCGGAGAGTATCCTTTATAGATATCACATCGCGAATGCGGCTCTGTGGCACGCCCAGGTATGTATAGGTCTCTCCAGCGCCAAGGTGTCGTATACCTGTTCTTTCGACGGGCTCAGGGTCTTCGGGGATGTCATTAAGTTTTCCTTTCTTCAAATTAACCTTGGCGCATTTCTCTAACCCGAACTCCATTCCAATCTCTTGAGTGTACTCTTTGACAATGTCTAGAGCTAGATGTAGTTTCTCTTCATTTCTAGCATTGATCTTGAGATCATCCATGTAAAATACATGAGTGACCTTATGCTTCCGATCTCCAGGTGTGCCGCAGAGGTACCCTTCGGAATGGCGAAGTGCGAGAGATAGTGGCAATAACGTGAGGCAAAAGAGGAGAGGGCTCATGGTGTCGCCCTGAAACACAGCTCTCTGAAAGGTAACAGGAAGGAGAAGAATTAAAATAAACAAAAATTTTAATTAAGAATTAAAAAAAAAAGAAATTCAAATTTAAGACTTTAGATTTTATTTTTGATTGAAGATAAGAAGAAAGAAAATTAAGAGAAAAACAGGGTTTATGTTATTTGTGAATCGTAGGAATTTCCTTTAATTTGTTTCAGCAAGAAAAAGATGGAAGAAATAAAGGTGTGGAAATATCCTCACTGCGAGATGATGGTTCCAGTGACACTGTATATCGTCCATGACACATACTGTGATGAGATACCGAATCGAATCAAGAATCATCACGTGGTTCCGGATTCGACAAGAACTAAATATATAAAAGGAGGTTGGGTCGGAACAAGGGAAGAATTTAAGAATATAATAAAAATTTCATTCAGCAAAGAGGAACTTGTACAAATAGAGGGAAGGAACACAACACATAACACAGAAAACGAGAAAAAGGAAACTATTAAGGAAGATGATTCGTACGTACAACTAGACTTGATGGAAGAAGAATCCTTTTTTACATTCAACGAGGAACTGAAAAAGACGGAAGAACTACTAAAGAAATAAAACTCGTCCCAAACAGAGGGGGGGGGGGGGTTATAACAAAGTTATAATTCCCCTGCCATAATACGGCCCTGCGGGCCTAGAACAAGGAGTGGGGATCCACCACTTCCTGGTCCTTTACCTCGAACCTTGGGACCAGACACGCAGTCTTGTGCTCTCTACACCTGAGTCTGGTAGTACGACCGTCACCGTATCCGGCTAACGATTGCCACCACCCTCAACGGGAACCAAAACGACGCCCTCCAGACTCCAGTCACAAAAGACTTTCGAATCGGTTTTTTTTTCGATTTGAACTGAGGGCGTCGAAATTCGATTCGGAAGACCTTTGAACTGTCCAGTTCGAATCGGATTTTTTTTACTTGAACTCAACTACGTCGGTTCGAAAAAAAACCCGACTCGATTCGAACAATGCACAGGTCTAATTTATATGTAAATAAGTATGTACAATTACAATGTACAATGATTACACATTACATCCTAGTCAAAATCTTACGCCAGCCGTTTTCAGTGCACGCATTGAAATCTCATCAAGAATACCAGAAATTAGAATCAGTCATCCATTAAAAAAGGAATGAGTATTAAATTAAGAAATAATATATCTTTTAAATTTAAGCGAGTTGTCATTTCAACTTTTAAAAAATGATTCAAACAAAAATTATCAGTAAACTTATACTTAAATATAAATGAAAGGTGGCAGTACAGAACTACGTAACCAACATTTTTATCGAAAATGGGTCCATTGCATTAAAAATTGTCAAAAATCAAATACACATTGTGGTAAAAGGATTTTTGTGAAATTTCATTTTTTGATACTATAATTGAAGCCGCGCATCAGAAGAGGGCTAACTAACATTTGAAAAGTTCACCTGGGGTGCGTAGAATTTAATAGTATTAAACCATATTCAGGTGACTAATTCCAATGTTATTTAGGCCCCCTTTTCATGTGAGGCTTCAATTAAAAAAAAAGAATGCAATTTTAGTTAAAATAAACTAAATTGTGATAGTTGAAATTCTTCACTTGCCTAACATTTTTTATCTTCATGGTGCAATAAAAAATGGTCGTGGCGTGCAGTAAAAATAAGAAAAATGAGGAAGTTTAGTTTTTAGACCACTTTTCTGGAAGCTTTTCTTTTAGTCCGATTTTACTTGGGAATTTACTTGGTATTTTCATGTAATTCCCTATATTTCCTGATGATATAAGTAAATTGAAAAAAGAAAACTTTTTATACATAAACAGGTCATATAAATAACTTGAGAATCCTGTAGTCTATGAAATCCTTCCTTAAGAGCGTTTGCCGGCCTCCTTGGCTTGATTTTAAATAATATCTGGAATAATAATGAAACATTTTCAGAAAATGTTCAAAGAACTAGTAGGACCATCATTTAAAAGCAATTACGAAATCCAACGTAAGATTTGACTTCCGCTCCCCCTCTATCCGCCTCGTATACTAATAAATCGTAAGCTCACTTTTAAAAATAATGCTTTCGTAAAATGTATATGACCTTATTTAATCTGAGCTAACTTTTGGCAGGCAAAATGAAGAATTCAACAACCCTGCAGTTATCTAACTCAGAAATAAAGGACCGAACTTTAACAAAAAATTTAGCAAGAATACTAATGGAAGATGAAAGTGTTGAAAAGGGTAATGAAATTCTCTCATGGGGATATCCTAGTAAAATAGAAGAAGTTGTTGAGCAGAATAATTACCTTCAAAAGCACCGTTTCGTTGTAAGTCCACATACATACGCAAAAATCAATATTCTCTGGAGATCCGTAAAACTTTCTTTACTTTGTCGGTTCTCCGTTTTAAATAAAAATGAAATCAGAACAAGTAGGTCTTAAAGTACCTAATTCAACTGCAGAATAAATAGTTTGAAGATGGTAAACATACGGTAGGGGAAGTCAAACTTTGTGTACAACCCTTCATTTCACAATTTATCATGATTTGGATTTAAATTAGGATATGAGGGTATTCAATCATGTTGTATTTGAATTTCAAATGAAGTGTGTTTAGTTCAAAATATGGCCCTCAATATATTGAAAAAAAGCGATTACTTCTACCAATTTAATTATACTTGCCTGACGCAAATAGAAGTCCTGAGTATGTGCAAAGAAATATTTATTTGAAGAAAATAGATATATGTACTTTGAATTGAAAAAATGATTAATTTCGGATAAAATTTTGTATAATATTTATCATTGTTATTTAGTTGCATCAATTATGTAATTTCGTGTCCCTTATCTTTAACCAGTGGATTTCAAAAAATTTATATGTTTCATTAAAGAATATGTATTTTAAAATCAATTAAATAAATGATTACTTTTATGCTTATTTTTTTCTTTGTGTTTGGGGTAACTCTGAAAATAACTTATCTTAATGGACTGGAACTGAGAGATGAGACACAATGACGATAAAACTGTTCTTTTATTAATTAAAATTCGCGTGACTTCGAATACTTGAAATTAAGTAGGAACTTGGAGACGATGGACTCATCGAGTTGCCAGAATATTGACACAGAGAAGTCTCTCATGCGCCGAGACTAATATCGGAAGAGAAAGTCCTGACACTTGGGAAAAAGTAGCTCTATCTCAGTGAAAAAAAATCGCACTGAGTTCGAATTTAGCAATTGTGATTCGAAATCGGTTTACCTGTTCAACGACGTTTCTCGTATCTCGATGAACAATGTTTTGTTGTTGTAAGAGCAACAAATCTGGAGAAAATCACTGTTTTCAATGCCTAGATTTGGCAGGTGAATTTTCAGCTGGTCCTGAAGTCGCAAAAATTTCCGGAAAAAATGGAAAAAAATTCAAGTGGATTACTTGTCTATTTGTGAATGGAGCCGACCTTTAAAAATAAACAAATATTAAAAATTGTGGTCACCAGAATTGTTAATGCAAGAAAAAATGATCTCCGGCTTGAATGGAGATATCGAGACGAATCAAGGTTTAAAAGAAAGAGCTCAGTACACTGATAAAGTTCGGACCAATAAAAAGTGGATAAAATTGTATATTTTCCTGTAAATTGAGTTCGCATAATTTGGACATTAATAAAGTCTCGTGAGGTAATAGTAGTACAAAAAAGGGTGACGCGTGTCCATTACTAAGTCGCCCCCAACGGCGAAAACTTGAAAAAAAGGGTCTGCTTCTGTACGGTTCCCTACAGAGTGTAGGTCAGAGTCTTGGTCTAGGTAGGACTAGACCTGGCCATATGGTTGTAATTTCCTTTTTATTCCACAACTTTTCAGATATCAGTATACTATACATGCTAAAATCTTATTCTACGTTTACAGTAATGATTAACTAACAATTACATTTTTTGTAAATGGTGTTAAATAAGGCTTAAGTTTTTTCAATTAATTGAAAAGAGTATTAAGAAGAGTAACATTCTCATTCTTAAATTTTTTAACTATTTTATTCTGAAGAACAAAATTGTAGGAAAGAACAAAATAATATGCATTTTTTTTAAACATTACATTTTGTGAATTTTAATATATTAATTCCATTGTACAATATGCAAGTAGCGAAGGTTTAAAATGTCAGTGCAGGTGGGGTGGTCTAGGATCCTCGGTGGCTCAGACGATATCGCGTCAAGCTTCCGTGCAGGAGTGCAGGAGGACTGGGGTTCGATCCCTAAACCAGTACCAATGGAAATTTTTCTGTGTACTTCAACTGGGGCTCCGGTGGTTCGGAACCCACCTTATAATGTAGGTCTCCTCAGAAGAGGCTGGTTACGTACCAAGGTGTAGGCCCCATGTCGAGGGGACTAGCCTTGGGGGACGAAGTCGATTTTGAGAAGACTCGAAAATGAGTCAGCGATCTCTTTGCGCTTGAGGCACCTACAAGGAAAGAAGTTTAGGACAGCTGTTGCGCTTGGTGTAGTAGGACAACACAACCACGATTTTGGAGAGAATATAAAGAGAATGTAAACGTACTACAGTATAGTCGATCCGACTTCTGCATTCATACACAATGCTAATTCGAAAAGTGAATTCAAGATCTATATGTAACATTTTATTCAATCAAACCAGAAGCATACAACAGAATATCAAGATTCTTAATTGGATACATGCACTAATACCAAATGCCATTTCAAAAGCATCAATACGATCATGGTTCCTTAAAGCAATCAATCCCGACGCGACTGGAACGTGTACGTCATCCACTTCTGCTCCTTCTGTCCTAGAAGGTAAGCAAGAGCAGGAAATTGACGCGAGATAACATCGTGCAACACTGTTCCCTGGAGTCAGGTCTCTAACCGCGGATGACCTTACGCGGCAGACGGGACAGTTGGAGATGAAGGTTTCACTTCTGGATGCTTTTTTAGAGCTACAAATCTTTGTAGAATGTTATGAGGAACAGTGTTGACGGACCAGATGAAGTGATCCCAGAAGAACAGCCTTTTGCATCCGGTTCGCGATGGAATGAGTTTGACACTGGCAAGCCGGAATCTTGTTGAGTTAGCTAAGAAATGAGGCTTTCATACCTCCAAGATAGCCCATTATGAGAACTACAAGATGGACTTTGTAGCCTTGGTACAGCCTGCTCAGCTCGAAAAGAAGTCGGGCGAAAGGGAATCCGGTTCCTATTCCGGAACCCGGCAGCGGAACCGCATACAATTCGGGCTCTCGCAAGATTGTTCGTCGGGGTAACCCAAAATGACCTGGAGACGCCGTCGGGGGATCCGGGAAGAGTTTTCTTTTCTGTATAAGCGATCGAGTTCCCTGGAAACCTCTAGCAGGGAGATAGGGTTTGGAACGCGAAGAGCACCGCAGTTGCGGCGGTGTCCGGATCTTCCTTTCGGACCTTGAAAATCCAGGAAAGAGCCACGTGGAGGTGTCGCGCCGGTTCGTACCCATATCCGCAGCAGGTCTCCAAGGTAATTGCGATGGCCCTCGCGGGTGATGACGCAATGTGAATACTGCCCAGTGCTCTGAATGTCAACGTGAAGAAATTCAAGCAAGCGCGGGTAAATGAAGGGAGTAACTATGACTCTCTTAATATGTATGTACCAAATATGTCGGGAAACGAGGACTGACTTTAAGGGAAAAAAACTAAAATCAAACAAAATAACATCAATAAAATATAAAAAAACGAACAAAACAAACAAAAATAACATCAATTATTAACATCAATTATTAAAATTATATTCAGATTTCGGTGAAATTATTCAGACTAGAATGAATCCCTAGAAGTTTCACAGGTTAATGAGATGCAGACCCGCGTCATCCTGTGGATATAGGAGAAACGAGAAATTATCTGCGGCAGCCTCGGTGGCGTAATTGGTTAACGCTCCACTCATGGATAGTGGCGTTCCCGGTTCATATCCGGGCTGAGGCAGATTTTTTCTCGTTTCGCCGAAAAATTATTTGACCAGTAAATCAACAATATTTAACATAAAAAATAATTGACTTTAAGGAAAATACATTAAATCGTCTATCCCTGTACTTGTAAAACATCTTGCCCACATCTCGTCCTCAGGCACATCCTGGGCCCACAAGGCAACCAGATCCGCCACAATCTCGAAGGAAATGTCGTAGAAGTGATTACGCAAGTAGTCAGAAAGCTTGGCTTAGGAATCGCTCAATGTGTATTGATAATGTCATATATGACATGGCTAACACCATCCAGGAACCCAGAGAGGTGATGGAACCCTTCTTGACAAATGTCATTACACAGCGATCCGAAACCAGGCTCATCCTGAATAGGTCCGACGAAAAACCAGACCTTTGGGCTCCAATCACACTTGAAGAGGTTATACGAGTAAGGAAGTCTCGTAACACGGCTCCAGGGCCGGACGGGCTTACTGAGAAAGACATTAGAAGCTTTCCGAAGGGAATGCTTCTATGTCTGTATAACCTCTTCATGTAATGTGAGGAGTTACCAGAGTGCCTACTCGCTTCGCGCACGATCTTCATACCCAAGAAGGGATTTGAGCACGAGCCTGAAAAGTACAGGCCTATCACCATCCCATGGGTGATAGTGAGGGGCTTCCGTAGCATTCTTCCTTGAAGTCTGGTCGATGGAATTGATATTGACGAGAGGCAAAGGGGCTTTAGGAACATGGACGGTTGTAGGGACAATACCTTCCAACTCGACATGATTCTAAGACAGCACTATCGGTCGTTAAGGCCCCTTTATCTCGCGTCTGTGGATATTGCCAAGGCCTTCTCCTCAGTGTCTCATTCCTCCTTATTGGAATGTATGAGATCATTTGGTGTCCCGTCGGAATTTGTGCGATATGTTAAGGGTGTGTACCGGGGTGGGTACACGATTCTACAAGGTCAGGGATGGACCTCCGACAAGATCTACCCTAGGCGAGGTGTCAGGCAGGGAGATCCTCTCTCCCCGCCCATTTTCAACCTACTGACACATAGACTCTTAGAACGTCTATCGCCAGATTTGGAGGTCACGGTCGGAGAGAAACATGCAAACGCATCCGCCTATGTAGATGACTTGAACGTATACGGCAGTACACATGCAGGTTTGCAGGACTCAATATATCGAATAAATGAATTTCTCACCAGCTGTGGATTGTCGATCAACATCGACAAGAGTTTCACACTGGGCTTCCGACCATCTGGAAGAGATAAGAAGATGACGGTTGACACCAAAAATACCTTCGAGATTGCTGGGAGGAGGTTGCGATCCATCAATAGGGGTGACGAATGGACAGCTTTGGGTGTACATTACAATTGGGTTATTTGCGCTCAGATTTAATGTTATTCCGAAGTTGTACCATCAACTAGCGCTTGAGGATGTCCTGATCGGTTCCTTAAATAGAACCGACATGATCATTAGATCGGCCATTAGGAAGTGGCTTAATTTGCCACATGACGTCCCCAATGCGTATATCCATTCGTCAGTCCGCGATGGAGGGCTCGGCATACCGTCGCTACGATGGATGGCCCCCTTGCTCCGGTTGAACAGACTGAAAGGACTTAGGCAAGAAGAGCACCTTGGATTGATGAATCAGTTCCTCGAGAAAGAGATCGCGATTTATGAGCATAGACTCTCATACAATCAAGGTCGTATCTCCTCACTCGGCAATGTTTGCAAGTTCTGGGCAAACCAACTCTACCATTCAGTAGATGGAGGTGGGCTTCGGGACTCGGCCAAAACACCTGGCCAACATCGCTGGGTGAGTGATGGAACAAGATTCTTATCCGGCAGGGATTTTATTAATTCCTGCCGGATAAGAATCAGTGCGTTACCAACCCGGTCTGGCACATCTCGAGGACGATTCAGAAACAGGCGTTGCAAGGCGGGTTGTGATCAACCCGAAACCCTAAACCATGTCCTTCAGATCTGTCACCGGACGCATGCAGCACGTATTCGTAGGCATGACGCAGTCACAAAATATGTTGCACAACGACTTCGCGATCAAGGAAGCAACGTCTTCCTTGAGCCGCGTATTAACACCACTGAAGGTCTGCGTAAGCCTGACCTTCTAGCGATTAAAGATCTTCGCGCTATAGTCTTTAATGATATGGTCTTCCTCCTCAAATCATCGCCTTCACATCTGCAACCCTCAATTGGAAAGGTGTTGGGGTTTTGTCAAGAGGACTTTAAGATCTTGTCCTCACGGGTGTTAGTGGGAGGTTTGGAGGATGGAGCTGTTTTAGCTACTGGGGTGACGCCTCCCCGTTAATAGAGGTACAACAATAAGGAGTGGTTTTAGTGGGTATTACCGTCTGGTCGAGTCCCACACTCCAACACGTGGGCTTGTCAACTTGTTGGGTGCGTAAATAGCATTTCCACTCCTTACCAAAAAAAAAATAGCCAAATGCCTCGTCATCTAAATTGGCGTAGGGATGTGGCGACCCCATCGCCCGAGAGCTCCGACTCTTGCAGTCAGCCACGTTGCTTTGGGCTAACTCCCCAATGCAATGAATTATGCGGTTATGACACCAATATCGCGCAGTGCCACCCACAATAGGCCTCTCTCGGATGGAGGCCATGGTTCAGTTGGGTGTGGCAATAGGACCGAACCGAGGCGACGTCCAGGCAATGGCCCCGGACAAACGCACATATTATTATTATTGTTGTTATTATTATTCAAGAATATAAACATGCACGCTAATACTTTTTAGAGGTTATATATCACATAAAAACTTGATAATGAATATGTCCTTTACTATCCAGTAAAATGTCCACGAAACAGGCGAAAATCCTTATATTTTTGAAAAAAGGCCTCCATCATTAACAATTAGATTTATTTATAATCCCTAATAACTAAAACGCGAGGCCGCGCACGTAACCGGTGCATCTCCTCTAAATAACGCAACCGTCTTACTGAATTCTGGGACTGCTGTTGTCTCAAAAGTTCGGCGCGCCGTTCTTCCCTCTGACGAATCGCAGCGTTCTCAAAATAAGAGACTAGACGTCCTGAACACAGGGCGCGCTGGCGCTCGTGTGTCTAGCTCAGCAGTGGTACGTACAAGTACCGCAGTCGCCCTAAATTTCTTTCCGTGTACGAGCTACTCTTGCTCGATGGTCGCTGGCCAATTTCGAGTAATGAACACACATTAACTTTAATAAATTGACTTTGTTTAATCCACAAAAACGAGTTACGAGTTCTTGAGCATAGACAGAGACCTTTATTTACAATATTCTAAGTGTGGGGTAACTGAAAGTAGCCGGAAAGCCTTTAGACCTTGTGCCTAGTACGAGAATCGAGTGTTGGAGCACATGTTCGAGGTGCGCCACGAGTTTAACGAGAATCCAAAGGGTTCCTGAAACGACAAGAAGACAAGGTTTACAACAACCTTCCGATCGACTAGGTACCAGGGTTCCCAAACCAAATCTACCCTTCACACTTATACTCACAGATTTCTCAGAAGTCGCTGCGGATCTAGTCTCCTCGAGTAGGAGATTCCAACAGCAAAAGTTGGGATCCTTGAAAAGGGGCTGGTCACTGGTAGTTGCCACACTACATTACAACCTTTACATGATTCCCTGAAAGAATAAATTTCCTCATTGCTGACCGACTAATACCAAGATTCTGAGACCGCCACTTGGGTCCAATTTCCATGAGGTTCTAATCTACATCGCTGGCGTGGGTACGCCATTTTGGTTATTCTGTACGAGAAGCAAATTCACCGTGTTGCAAAACGAGCGAACGCCTGAAAGGGATTCTATAGATGAATTCGTACGCTTATAACAAAATCTCTACAATCGAGAACAAAGAGGAGGTCTTCGAGGACGCATTCGGAACATTTCCTACGAATTCAAAACTCCAGTATTTTGTATTACATTTTATAACGCAATTTAGGCTCCTATATCATTCAAAACAAGAATTTTTAAAAGATTTTTATTTCTTTTAACACTTCTACGTCTTTACTAAATTTCTTAAAAAATGAAGTTAGACTAATTCATATCCGTAGCGGAACGATAGACTAATGTTTACTCATAATCGGATGATAGTCGCTTTGTTTAACGGTAACGGAACAATAGCCTAATATTCGTAGAACCCATCGATATACACACGAATCGCTCATCACTTGACACATAAGTTTTCGAGCACTTATTCATGTGTATGTATGTATGTATGTATACCATTAAGTCATTTCCCTTTCAGGGTAGGCGTGACACTATCCGATTCGGGTAGTGTTTCTAGGTGGATAGTTTCTTGTAGTAAATAACTACAAGTGTGGGCTCACCACACCCACGATGTGCTAACAGCACTCAGTTTTCTCGAATGGTCACCCATCCAAGTACTAACCGCGCCCAACGCTGCTTAACTTCAGTGATCTGACGAGAACTGGTTTTTGCAACGTGGTATGGCTGTTGGCATGTGAATCGTACTAATATAATTAAAAGTTTGTCATAAGGACAACCGCGGGATTTCACCGGGATTTCCCGGCGAAATTACAGTAACGTTCAGCTGTAACCACGTCTGGCGACCGCGAGATAGCTGTTTACAATCCGTGATGGACTCAATTTGACGATCCGGCAAAAGACTCGTGTACCCTTCGGACACAGAGCGACCCAAGGACGACCGCCTTCTGCATCTTCGCCGCAAGTGTCTTAGCATTTCGTTGAGACGCAAGGATGCTTTTCAGGCTATTAACCAGTGAAAGCTTGGCATCACCGTCACAATTTGACTGCTATGTTCTTGTTTGTTGTTGCCGAAAATTCAGTAACAAACATGGTTCGTTTCTCGAAGTCAAGAAGAACTATGTCAGGCCTCCAGTGCGCAACAGAAACAATTTCCGAGAATATGATGTACCAGTACATGCGGGACGTCTCATTTTTGAAAATTGACTCTATTTCCCTAGGAGCGCTTGGTGTAGTGGTTTCAGGGCTAATGCCATAGGAGTGACAGAGCTGGGAACAAAGTACTTTTAGTACCGCATTGTGCCTTTGGGTGTGCATGATATGCTTTGCAGCTATCATCATTCGCCAGTTCATCTAGATCTTTGGGCTTGAGAAAAACCTGGATGTTGATATTTCTCCTCATCCTTAAGCATCACTCTTCCTATATTGGATGCCTGCCCGCGGTTAGTCTCAGTGTCTCTCAGTGCCTCTTTCTCTGTTGCCGGCTTGTTTTGGCTGCGTTTGAGTAGGTAGTAGTAGACGTTGATGCGAAAACTGCGAGAGCTCTGGGTGTTTTTCGCACCACAGAGTATGCAGTCGCGCCACGTAACCTTCTTGTCTAGCATTGACTCTGAATATTGCGCTTACAGCATATACAGTTAAGCCATTAATTCAACTCATATTAAAGTTCGTTTATTAAGTTCTCGAATTGTTCTTCGATAAAAACCATCGCTCTTAAGCAGTTAGTTGAGACACTTGCGGGGAAAATGCAGAAGGCGGTCGTCTTTGGGTTGCTCTGTGTCCCCAGGGTGCACGAGACTTTTGCCGGATCATCGTATTGAATTCGTCACAGATTGTAACCACCTATCTCACGGTCGTGAGACGTGGTTACAGCTGAAATTTTACCGCGATTTCGCTGGGAGCGGTGAAATTTTTCAGATTAGCACGCGCTCCCGGCGAAATACCTGTACTAAATGTACTTCAGCGTCGTGAGCAAAAGGCGCGAAAATACACACACACACGCACACATGTTACTCTGCGAAATTACAAAACAAAAGTTTACGGCTAAATTTTTGTGAAAATATTGTCACTAAAACACTCAGAAACACACATAAGAAAGAAGAATTACCCACTTTATGCTGGGTTAAGACAGGGAGCGATCAGCAAAAAGCCCACGGGACGTTGTGAAGTCGCAAGTACAGCGATGCACGGAGAGTACTTTCACTACTCAGTTAATGCGTAGGAGCGCAATCTGTGAGACAAAACAAGAACAAGATGTATTTTTATAGAATATTTCTAGATGTGTGAACTTTTATGTTCAAACTTTCTTTATCTTTAATTGTTACTGAGTAAAACTCGAAAATGGGATTTTATGGGGAAAAAATTCCCCTGGTCACAAAAATAGCTTGGGGGGCATCAAACTCGTAGGATCTCTTCTTTATAAAAGCTTAAATTTAACAACTTCAATAAATATTTAGTTGATAAAAGATTCAACGGCTGGCTGATTTGAAAAAAAAAGTAGTAACTTTAAAATTTTGGCGCTTGGTCTGTTCTAATAACCCTATCAAAACTATTATTACTTAATTAACTTTTCAAATAACGTTCTTTAATTTTTAGGAAAACAATTTCTGGCAGTTCACGACGTTTTGGAATAAACTTATGCCAAATTATCTATTTGTGAGTATATTTGACATTTTGTGATTTGATATTCATTTGAGATAACCCAATAATCATTACTCGCTGCTATCTAGTTTATCTGCGCTGTATTCACAAAAAAAGATTGAATTGCTTACACAACATGAAAATTGGCGACATAAATTGTAGAGATTTTTGTAGCCATTGGTGTGCAAAAAAGCTCACTACTTCTTGCACAAATTCTAGGTACTCTTTATCACTTTTATTGACATTTTTGTTAGAATATAATGTAGAGAAGAGTGTTTTTATTTCAGATTTAAATGCTCCTTTGATTGTAGTTTGAAACATAAAACTCAGAACCCGCATGGAATTTATTATTTGAGGGTGCGATACTAAAAGTATTATTATTTTTAGATTCAGGTACCCAAAAGGCGCTGCCATTAAAATATCAAAAGGTTTTATTAAACAAATAATTCGAAATAGAACACGAGTTGAAAATAAATTTTAAACTCACGAGTATAAATGTGAATCGTGTGAATCTTCTCCATAGACAAATACTTTTGATTTTCTGGTAAGCCATTCTTACGTTCATTGGCTGTAGCTAGAAAATCAGTTACTATGAATCCGAGCATTTGATTTACCAATTTGACAACACACTGTATCTGTATATGAAATCTGAGCTTTGTGTCAAATTTTATACCAAGATCTAGTATGCTACAGACTGTAATCTGTCATGTATTCAAATATTAACGACTGTAATTACCTACGGAATGATATTACCTTACATTTATTCTAATTTGTTTCAGTTCTAATTTCTTAAGTCAATTCATAAACTCTTCAAGGTCCTTTTGTATATCGATGGAATCTCTAGTACTTCTTATTTTTAATATTATTTTTACATACCAGCATACAGTAAGTTCTTTTAATTCTTGGTGGTATCATGTCATTTAGATAAAGATTTACGAACGTAGGTCCTAATTTTCAGACCAGAGGAACTCTCGAACATGGAATATCAGCATTCGTGGTGCAGCCTGCATACTACACAGCGTGCTTTCTATTTTGCGGTAGGTCACTGATGAGCGAAATCACGTTACCGTATAAGTTCAGCTTTTTGATCTTATCAGCTAACATACCCCACCTCCAAGGCTTCGGGCGCCATTTGGGAGATTACTAATAAGTTAGTGGTTTTAAATCTAACTTGCATGAGCCCGTGTTAGTATTAATTGACTTCCGATCTGAAACCACTTGATATATAGTTAGAAAAATACGCTTCGAAGGCCTTTGAGAAGTTGTTTATGATGAAAATAGGCAAGTTTTTGCAATTTTTTATTAGAAAACTAGGTGAGATGTCCGTATGAGATGTGTTTTCAATTGGCATAGGACTTAATGCTAATCTTAATCAACTATATCCATTTTGAATTTATATTCTAGTCGCGACGCTGTCTTTCGGTCCCCCAGGTCATTCAAAAATTTCGTAAAATATTTTTTTAATGTTTTCTCGGAATTACGCGTAAAGAGTAGGCCATTCCTGTTAATTAAAGTTTTTACATCAGATCGCGAATACTTCAAGTTACTATGCACGTTATAATTTCCAGGTAGACTCCTGAGTTTATCTTTGTACTTTTCTTTTTGTTTAATTCTGCCAATTAATTCATTGGAAAACTATTTTGGACATTTACCTGGGCCACCTAACGGTGTGAATTTTCGTGCGAGTTTTGCAATTATGGAATTCAATGAGCTACATCAATACTGCAAATTTGTTTTATTTTTTTGTAATTTTACCGAATTCGTATAATATTGGTGGCATTCTAAATAACTCTAGCGTTCATATTTACAAAATCATTCACAAAATTGACTCAAAAATACTTTCTCGGACGGGTGTTGAAAAAAATGGTGTTGAAAAAGGGAGCTTATGCTCCAAGCATCACACTTCTTGCAATCGCCTGGTTTACGCACTTATATCCACAAATAACTATTATCGACGGAGCCACTTTATGCACTCTATTTAGGTTTATTTGTCTGGCTTTGTATTTATTCTTAACTGCAATCAATAATCTGCCTCCTATCGTATTAGTCCTATCCTCCCTATCACATGCGAATTGATGGTTACGGAAGAGATATAAAGCACAGAATAATCTGGCTTTGCTACTTTTGTATTTAAACCTCTAGTTATTTAATGGTATACCTTTCGCGTGAAACTTTATTCCTTCTAGATATTTTTATCCGTCTTCGAATTTGCTCGAATTTGCTCCTGTTGTATTTCAGCTTATGTCCTCATCTTCGTCTGCATTATTACATGTCAACTCTTCCTCTATTGTACCCGTAGATTCTTTTCGCTCAATTGTATTCATGCTTTGAATTTGTCTAGAATTTGTTTTAATTCATTTTGTTACATTATTGTGAGATCCCATCTGAGTTGCATTCTCAGTGCCGAGCTGTGGATCTGATTGGTCCGTTTCTGATCTGCGGAGTCTTTCAGATATTTGACCGTAATTTCTTCTGATGTTAATGACATCCAAATATGTCTTGGTCTGTGCGATTTCTGGAAAATTGTATTCACTCTATAGAATGCAGATATTCCAATTTTATGTTTTCATCAAGGATGCTATGCTATGATTTTTAACAGAGCTACTTGTTCCGAATCATGCTTTTTGGGTTCGCCTGAAACACTGTCTTTTCAGAGATGGCATGCACTACAGGCTCCGACAATCCAAACATAATTAAATTATTTTTCCTCCAGCTTCTATCATGCATTTCCGAAAGTGTTTAAGGTATGATTGATATACTTTTCTTTCTGTTGTATACTCGCATGATTCTGATGAATAGTGGGGTTCTTCTCGCACAAGGGGAACCCACATCCATCGCAATTGTGTTTAGATTTACAATCCTTCCAGTTTTTCAGCAATTCTTATGAAAAAATGCTTTTAAAAAATCCACACATTTTACATGGAACGGGATGCGAGAGACTTTCACCTCGTTATTAGATCAGCCAGTAGCGCTCCGAATTTCTAAGCGGAAAGTCCGGGCTCGATTCCTGCTACCGGAATTTTTTGCCAATGTTTTCATATACATTATTTATATATACCATTAAACCATTTCCCTTTCAGGGTAGGCGTGACACTACCCGATTCGGGTAGTTTTTCTAGGTTTGTCTTGTCGTTATAAATAACTACAAGTGTGGGCTCACCACACCCACGATGTGCCAACAGCACTCATGTCAGTATTCTTGAATGGTCACCCATCCAAGTACTAACCGCGTCCAACGCTTGCTTAACTTCAGTGATCTGACGAGAACTGGGTTTTTCAGCGTGGTATGGCTGAAATTTTTTATTTAATTTATTTTTAATTAATTTATTATTAAATTTATTCAAATCAAGCCACAATATTTATTTTTAACAATTGTTTTTATGTTACAAAATTGTAGTTTTCAACATTTATTAATTCCGAACCGAATATTTCAAGAATATATCAGTGCCGCGGTATCCTTGAAAAATTCGGATTCTTTATGCATTTTTGGTTAAAAAATATCACTTCCCAGTGGGCACAAAATTTGGCGACGTCTTTACGACATCGTTACGACAACTTTACGACATCCTATGTCCATGTCGTTAAGATTGTCTTTGCGATATCGTAAAGACGTCGTACGATCTGACGATGTCTTTTTGACATCGTACAGACATCTTAACGACATGGACATAAGATGTCTTAAAGTCGTCGTAAAGATCTCGTAACGATGTCGTAAAGATGTCATCAAATTTTGTGCCCGTTGGGTTATAACTATAAGTGCGTTCCGAGAATTGACGCCGCGGTTTCGGATGAGAGGAGCCCCGGGGTCGAAAGGGGAGGACTTCCTTGGTCACTCATGCGCGAAAAAAGTAGCATGGCGATAAAAAGCTGTACCCTAACAACCTAACTGGATAAAAGCGTGACGTTGCGTCAGGTTCACTCTCAGCGTTCGTACGGCCCTGATGTTTACGTTCGGAGAGCCTCAATTTGAGTTGAAGGTCAGAACCAAAACCGTGCACAAATTGAAGTTCCAGTGTAATAAAATCTGAAACTAATAACAACCAAACTAGAAATTTTCAATTGAATGAAAAAATGTATTTTTTTATCTGAAGACCTTTCATGTTGTAACATTATCATTATTTCTAACCGGGGATCGATTTTGTGTTTACCAATATTCTCCATTTAATTGTAATTGCAGTTGGCTGATTTTAGTAGAAGATCTTAAATTTACCAAAAATTATATTAATTTTTAGTAATGGTAGTGTTGAATTTTAAACTTATATCAATGATATTTACTTTCATTGAGAGATTCGTTCAATTTGCATTTACTTTTTCCTGTCCAGTAAATTGCAACCAACGATATAAGTTGATTCCAATAATGATAGGACATTAAAACTAGCCCTAAACATGTTACAACTAAATTTGAAGATTAAATATACTGCAATTGAGTAAGAATTATTCTTACAATAAAAATTCCCACTGCATTTTAAATCATTATTTGACAACAAAAGCGACAGATTTTGGATTCACCCAAGGAAGAGATGATTGCGTACTTCAGCGATGACTTGAGTTTATTTAGAAAATAGATCTCATATGAAAAGAAATAAATTGGATTCTCCTCCAACAGAAAATCAAGAACCAAAACATCCTTCGCATGACGAGGTCTTGATCGTGAGATAAAGTACAAGGTCGTTACAATGACAGTTGCTATTTTAAGTTGATGTTCATATATCGAGATCTTACCTGGTTTTCGAGAAAATACATTTTTATAACGGGATATAAGTTTGTAGAATCGCTCTTTTTCTAATGCATATAATAATATTACATTGTGATATAAGTGCGATACAACCTTCATAGGTTGTCGAATTTTTTGCACGAGTAACACATATTACTTTTTATAAGAAATGCAAAAAAAGTCCTATTGGAGTCAAGTACGTAGAGTCAGGTGGGTAGGGGTCCGGGGCGAAGCCCTGGTGGGGGTTTCAGAGGGGCGAAGCCCCTCATAACAAAAAAAAATACTTTCGATGTTTCGCATATCTATAAGCAAGGAAAGAAATAATTTTAAATGTCTCCTAAGATCTGACATCCTAATATGCAAAAAAAAAAATAATTTAAACCTGTTTGTGACCCAAAAAATATTTCCGAAATGTATTATAAATAAATTGAATAATAATAATAATAGTAAACATAATAATTAAAAATATCTACTTATGAAGAGAACACGCTTTTTTTTGAAATCGCAAAGAGTTATTTGCTCAAATTGTTACGACTCGAACTCCTTTTTATATTTTCACACTGTTAGAAAAATTTGTACTAGATTTAGTATACATGTAATGGAAGCAAGAATGCACAACATGAAATTAAATTTAGTGCACCAGCTTACAGTAAATTTAGTATATGCTTATACTTAATTTAGTATACACGTACATGAGATTAAGTATACATAGATACTAAATGCAGTATAAATGTATACGAAATTTAGTATACGCCGAAACAAAAGACTGTGTTATTACTTATTTGTTGTTTTTCTAACTGAAAAATCACAATTACTGGGACATCTACCCTAAATGTAAATTATATTTTAAATTTCACTTGAATACAATAAAAATTCAGGATAGCAAGTTTAATTTCATTAACATAACCTAACATGTGTAACGACCTCTTGAGTTTTTATGTTACTTTATTAAATTTCACTGACAAAACTTCGAAGTTTTCAAATAATAATATCGTAAAGTTACATCACATAAGAACTCAAATAAATGCAGCGGCATGCGACCCTGCCACCGGCCACGTTGCGCGACCCATGTAAATCGAAACGCGCTTGCGCAGCTGAATATAGTAAACAGATATATGAATTTTAGCATACAGAAACTATGAAATTCATATACGTAAAAGACACTTACTGTACACTTAATAAATTTAGTATACATATAACTTTAAAAAAGAAGCCCAAAAATGGGCTTGTTTCAAGATGTAATATAAAGAAGACCAGTCCCGATAAAAATCAGCCTAAGACTGGAGCCTTGAAACCAGCTGCATTTATAACTTAAAGTTAGCCCAGGTATAGACTAGAAATTATTTATAAGCCAGAATATGTGATTGAATCAAGCCGCTGTATAGACTAGCAGTTAACCGCTGTAGTGCTTGTCAGGATGTGCGCTCAAATTTAGCCCCTAAGAAACTGACAAGACTTGGGATCATAATTATAAATACACATGTTATCACCAAGATTTTATAACTGCAGGAACACTTTAGTAATTGAACACAATTTCATTTTGACACAAAAAACAAGAATCTTCACAACGTTTAAGTACTTATTTACATTTGACAAGACAGAACGAGCCAAAAAGTTGGAGGCGTGGCTGGAGAGTTACACGCGTGTCAATTCGCTGAGCGTCTGTGATGTCTTTTACAAAGTAAATATAATTTCACGTATAAACATCCATATTAATCCTTTTTGAATGTAGGATCCCAAAAAAATGCAAAATAAAATCCCAATCTGCTCTAAAACACTTCTGAATTCGATATACGATCTTGAGACGACAGGCCACGCGCGAGCTCCGAGAATCATATGACGACACGTCGGTCTTTGAGACATGCTCCCGCCCGAATCGCTCAGTGCCGTCACAAGTCTTGAACTAGTTAGAATATATACCTAGAGAGCTTGAAAGCAGCATTGATACATCTTATTTCAAATTCCTAGACAACAGAGACTTGTTTTAAGTATATTTGACTCGAAGGTAGCCACAACTATGTTTTGTTTTAAGTGAAGACCTTTGTAAGCTTCTTTTAAGACAATATTTTGAAATAATTTTAGTCATTCGCCTAATTCAAGACTAAACTGAAAAGAAATTCAGCATTGAAATAAGACTTTTTTCTCTGATGAATCAAAACAAAATTTCGAAAGGTGTAGATTTACCTTGTCAGCTCATTAGTTCCTTTTTCAGTAGCCTCTAGTTTAGTTCTAATTTGCTTTAAGCCGCTCTGAGGGAATCCGTTTTTGATTCTACTTTATTTATTTAACTATTTATATTTTCCATTGCTGCCATTACTGAGTCTTCTATTTGAGCGCGAGCTCATAGATGTTTAATTTTCATTATTCACCTCTGCCGTCAATTTTCAGTCCCTAGGGAGTAAAAAGTAGAGCTTTAGCCCTGCTTCATAGGCGTCGAAAAGGGCTGAACTCATGTATGTATGTGTCATAAAAAAGATCTTTACTGTCTTGCGAGTTTTTACAACATCCCTTTTGTTCTTCTGTAAGTATCTCATTCTTATCGCAGTGAGAATATACCTTATCTGCAATGATAGCTGTGAGGCATTTATAAATTGTTGGAACACAGGCACACTCGTCATGTACTTGTGCCAGAAGATGTGCACCATGTCCAGACCTGGAGCTTTCCAGTTGCTTGCCCTTTTCAAAACCGCTGAAATATCTGCAGCTTTGATGTTATTCAGCTCCATTTCAGGGTTATTGCATGCTCTTGCTTTCGCTAGTTGGAAACACGCAATGTCTAAATTGCTTCTGATCATTTTTTCTCAAACACCCGAACAGTGGCTAGTCATGACTGCCAATTCAGGGACTTCGGTGTCTTGCTAGTTATTTTGCTGTACACTCAGTTCACTATAGAACCTGCTTTCATCTGCCTGAAAGGTACGGCTTTGTTGCCTTCTTGTACTACTTTTCTTGTACCGATGCAGTCTAGCAGTAAGAACATCAAGTCTCCGCCGTTGGGAGTCTATATTCTCATCCAATATTGCTGGTGTCAATGTCTCGATGTACTGAGGGTGGATGATTTTAGTAACATGATGTTTCAGCTTTCTGGTTTTATTTACTTTCTTGTATTGAATCAATTGACCCAATTTGCTGACTACTTTCTGACTACTTTGCTACATTTGGTGACATATATATCTACTTTGCTGACATCCATATCCGACCTGATCTTCCATGGTTGATCTTGATCCCTTCCTGGGGCAAAAACTGCATTTGTAGGCCTAGTTATGCGGCTCAACGTTCTAACGACTGCCAGAACTGCACAATACACAAGAGTTTGCACCTCTAACGCAGTTAGGGTCGGATTCAAATGCATAGGTAAAACCTTGCCGTTCAAGTGTTTTGTTAGTGCAAATCCCTTTCGGTCTAACCGAGAATCACTCGGTTCTATCCTCGTTATACTGTCGGGGATCAAGGAATACCCTGTACGACAGTGTTTCGATTGTACCGATTGCGAATTTCCTGTCACTTCGATTTTCATTTGAAGCCTATTTGTAGCCAAAGCTCGTCAAAATTTTGTGCGATACATTCTCGATTTTCATTTAAAAAATATATAATCTCCTGTTTTTGTTCAACCGAAACTCCCTTATCAGTAATTACTTGCTCAATGGTAATCTTTTCCCTTATTTTTTCGTTCTCATTAATTTTCTCAATGGACAATATCGGTTATCCTATCTGTTGACCAATTTCCATTTTCTAAGATATTTCGCGAAATTAGCTACCGAAATTATAATTCTTCTAGTTCTGGAATTACATTAATTAAATGCATCGAATCTGGAGGTATTTCGACTTTTTCATTCGCGTATAACGTAATCTTTGATTGTTTGTTGTCAGCAAATAAAGTGTAGCTTTAGTTAAATTTCACCTTACAATGACATCTATATTTTGCACATCATCCGACACAACTGTAAAAATTACCCTTCGTGGTGTCGATCCCAGAATAATAAAAAATTTCTTCCGTGATACCGGGTGAATTTCCAATTCCAGCACCAAAAGCTCCTAGAACTGACACCATTCTTTGCATCGTAAAACCCTCACGTAATACTACTAATGCTTTAATTGTGCTCATCAATGCGCCCATATTAATCTGCGCTTGATGTTTTGCATCTCCTACTCGCACTTCTTCTAAAAATTCTCCTAAATATTCCGCTGCGTGCATCTCATGTACCTATTGTACATTTTCTTTTCTTATTTTATGTCGTGTTGGGCAATGTGATGCTACATGACCTAAACCTCTACATAAATAACATTTAATTTCTTTTAGATTTTTCGTTTTGCTTCTGTGATGCCCTCCTCAGCTTCTGCGCACTTATTCTTATTTTCCTCAGCATGTTCATTATTATATTTCTGCTCTGCTGATCGACTACGTACATCTCGAATAAAAGTCTCGCCTGGTTTCCCCTCTTGTCTTTCAGCTATCATCTCTCGCCTTCCGCTGTCTATTTTCTCAAATCGCAACAGCTCCTGCAGTATCTCATCGACATTAAAATCCTCTAGGACGCGGCGTGACACACGTGCCATGGTCGTCTTACTTACACCAGATCTTGTAAATTCTTGTTGGAATTTTTCAAATTCATCCACTGACATTTCCAGCCATAAAATATTTGACAGCCCGCGGACACCAAACTTTTAAGTGATATCCCACTTCTGAATTGTTAAAGTTTAAATATTGTATTCAAAATTAATACAATAGTACATTGACTCTTTTAAATAACTAAACAGTAATTAACGTTTCGCAATTCACTGCCTCAAAATCTCAAGCTACTCTTCTTTTTAACTTTTTCGTCATACATTTGAAGGGTGGCGTTCCAAAAGAACTTTTTCAATTTTTCACAAGGTGTCTAACCGGCCGGAAAATCGGGAAATGATTGGGAATTCGACTTAGTGATCGCAATTTTTTTTATTGTACGAAAATGAAAATTAAAAGTGTTTTGATAGGAATGCTGCGCACTCCTTGCATTCTTACAGATATATCTCGAAAGTACGTTTTCAAATTTTTTTTTCCTAAATTGAACTTATGACTTTTGGGAACTTTTTTTGTCTCCTGAAATATGGTTCAAATTTAGGATATGTCGTCTTCGAGCACCCATACCTTCGCTTTTATTTATTATTTGTAAAAAAACTCATTAAAATTTTTAAATTCTGTTAAAATGTACTTTGATAGAAGTGCCTTGCTCAGCTAAAAAAAAAACACATAATAGAAGTTTAAAGAAACATCATTACTTTCATTCAGATGACTCATATCCCGCATAAAATACAGATCTTTCAAAACTGAACGTTTCTAATGATAACAAAATAATTTGGAATGTCACATTAGAAAGAAAGACACTCACTCTGCTAAAGTAGAGTGTGCTTTAAATTGAATCAGCTATTTAACTTGAAATATTCAATAGGATGTTTTAGACGAAACCACCATCTACGAAAAATGGAACCTTGAAATTCAGAATTAAAACCCTTATCTTGTATTCAAAGTCTGCCGACTCTTGAAATAATTTTCTAGGAAATTCAAAAGAACATTTTATATTTCATGTTTTTCAATATACTGTCCTATTTGTTCATATTGTATTTTTGAAATATTGGTTTTAGCTATATTCGAAATTTTATCCTCCTTTTTTTAACTTACACAAATTACAAGAATCATAAAGGGAGGAGAAAAGGTTTCGATATTCTTATAATTATATTTTTAAATAATTTCAGAACACAAGATTTCTGCTGTATAAAATATTGTTATTATTTGATATGTCTTATTTCTTCATTTTCTTTCTTCACTTATTATATTTCTCAGTTATTATCTTGCATCTGTTGCAGTGACAGCGGTTCAATATGAAACTAGGAATGATTGCGCCAATTGTGTACATGTTGAAAGTATGGATGTGGATGAAAATGATTGCAAGTGTGTTTTTTTAAACTTTCGAAAATTCACTTAAAGCAGCTAATCTGTCTACTGACGCCAAACAAACCATTAGGACAAATTCTTTGAAACCTTCTGCGGTATCATAAATGCTATTGCTACGAATTACGGCCTCTTAAGAAATACATATTGTAGACGTGAATAATTCCGGGATAATTTTAACCTTGTAGAACCAATATAAATAGAATATCCGACTGAGCTGAAAGATAAAAACTGTACATTTTAATATGTTCCGGGTTTAGAACTTCGAAAATGTTTGTTAAACAATGATTCAGTTCATAACTATGGCATGAATCGTAAGCCTTCTGGGGAAGTCTATTACTTATGCTAGGTGATCATTCACGAAGGGACCAAACAGGAGTATTTACGCAAGGCTTCAGTAGGTCGAATTCTTTTTGCTGGTTCCGTCTTATTACTAGAAAATATCTCTTATCCAACAATTCCGGGGTGCAAAAGTTGAAAAATCCTTTGAATTACACAGTTTGTCCAGTAAAAGCGGAAATAATAGGAAAAATGTATTAAGGTATCTATCAACACATGTGTAAGAGAGGTTTGCCACCTTGTCTAGCACATAATCAGTTTCAGGGCATTTTACCATTCGATTTATTACATGCAATTCAGTATTTTATCAAAAGTAAGTGGTTTCGTATTGTATACATTAATTATGACTTGCATATCATATGATTAAAAACGGATTCCAGCGGAGTGACCGTTCCTTTAATCGATGTTTGATGAAAAGAAAATTACTGGTACTGCAGTGAAATTCGAAAGCTGATACTTGTAGTCCACGTGGCCGTTCCTCTTGGCATTAAATAGTCTGACGACGAAGTTTGGCAAATGGTGTTAGGCCTCAGGGCTTCTTTGAGTGTTTTTGCTTGTAATTGAAGTGTTTCCTTGGCGTTAAATAGGGTCCAAAACACCATCAACTCGCACATTTTTATATAGAGTTATTATACGCTAGAGTTAAAAAAATCATGCTAAATACACTTAAAGCTTTGTAAACGTTACAGAAATGATGGCCACGAGGAACCAACTTATGGAATTGATGCATAAGTTCGATTACTCTACTGTGACTATGCTTGACGGCGAAGAATACAGTTTCACAAGTTTTACTGATTCTGAAGCTTTATAAATTGAAAAGTTTCATAAAGAAAATGCTGACTTGGTTCATTACATGGACACTCAAGTGCAAACAAAACGGAACGTGGCACATAATATTTCTTACTCGTAAATAAAAGAACGCCAGAGGTTACTCTTATAAAAATGGCGTTCGCAATTTATGAATCAAAGTTATTTGGGGGTGATCAATGATAAATTTTACAGGTCTCGATAACACGTAGCCGGGACCAAGTCGGGAAAATACAATTAGTGAGGTGTATGTGGGGGGGGGGGGGTTAGTAATTAACAGAACTCAGTAGCATATAAACGCAACCGTTTCCAACGGTGATTTACGTTGTGAGCGGGGGGGGGGGGGCACATTTTTTATGCTATAATAAATAATAAAATATGAAAAAAAAATCTAAATAAAAAATTCTAAATAAAATTCTCAACAAAACTAAGTTGTTAAATAGTGAAGCAAGTAATGGAAATGAAGGTCAGAATAAAAGATTTGATCATTCTTTTTGAAACGTTTCGGTCATTGTTTTGGACCCTCATCAGTCAAAAAAACATTTATTAAGTCTGTAAAAAAACATACAAATAATGTAGAAAATATTATAAAACAAAATAAAGAATAATTAAGAAAATTTAAATTTTAAGTAAAAGAAAGAGAAGGGTTTTCTCATAAAAGGAGGCCCTCCATTTTTGAATCTATATCAAGCAATAAATATTGATAACAGCGAAGAAAACGGAAGGTCAATATGTAACACAGAGGAACAAACATATCTGGTACAAGAAAAAAATCGAAGATAAAGTCAAAGTAAAAATCCCACAGAAAGCAAAACACATGATTTACAATAAATAAAACATTAAGAGAAAACAAATAAAAATATAAATAAATAACGGCGAAAGCGAGTGCAAAAGCCCGACATCGCGCTTGGAACGTGAAGACGAGTGAGTGAGCAACTGAAGGAAATTACGAGAATTCAAACAAGAAAACAGAAAGTGATGAATGGATCGATAAAGTAGACTATAACTTTAACGACATGAAAATTAAAACTTTGTAAGAGGTTTGTAAGCTTCGGGAAATAAATTGTTTTCATATCTAAGATTAACTGTATTTGGTGCTTTATTGATAAAAAAGTTTTCAACTATTTTTCTACGAGCTCTATTGTTCTCCAATGATAGAACTTCAAAATTATCCAAATCAAAGTTATGGCCGGTATTAATATAATGTTTAGTAAGAGCAGTATGAGCAACTTTATCAGGATGGGAAATAGAATATCTATGTTCACGACTACGGGTTTCTATGGGTCTGCCAGTCTCACCTACATAAGAAAACGGATAGACAGCCCAATTGTATTTGTAAACAACTCCGGAAATTTTATTTTTGGGAAGTGGATCTTTGAGATTGTTAAAAAATTTAGAAAAGCTATTGGTTGGTTTGTAAATAATCTTGATCTTTTGTTTCTTTAGAACTTGTTCAATTTTTCCCGATAAACCTTTTATGTATGGACAAACTGTAAAATCAACGTAAGATACTTTTTTATTTTCATTAGATTTAGAAACAAATTTGGTATTATATAATCGGAAAGTTTCTTTCTTTAGACAGTTGTTGATTAAGTGGGTTGGGAAACCATTATCTTTTAAGTTACCTTTGATTAAATTTATGTTTTTGATTCTAGTTTTTTATGGCAATTAGGATGAAAAGAGTTAAAATTTAGATAACGACCAGACCAAGTTTTCTTTTGATACCAATCAATTTTTACAAAACCTTCACATCTAATAATAAGAGTGTCTAAAAAACTAATTTTTGAATTTTCTTCAATTTCTATGGTGAATTTAATATTAGGATGGTAAAAATTGAAATTTTCAAGCAGTGTATGTATTTTATCTTTAGGAACAGCTGTGATTATGTCGTCTAAACGAAAGAAAAATGGAACTGAAAAAGGGAGATTTTTGATACAGTGAGATTCGAGTTTTTCCATAACTAAATTGGCTGATGCAGGTGAGAGGGGAGAACCCATAGCTAAGCCACTTTTCTGTTTATAAGTGGAACAAGTAATGAAGTGGAATGTCAGTAAATTCAGAATCTCAGACCATCTTGAAGTCACACAGTCTAGAACATCAGGAGTAGGAATATTGCTAAATATGGAAACTACATCTAAAGAAACTAAGATATAATTACAAGGGATACGACCTAACCTAATTTTGTGTACAAAGGATAAACTATCTGTGACGTGTGAATCGTTTTTTCCAATAACATTATTTAAAATTTTGGACAAAAAGGCAGATAATTTGTATAAAGGACCGTTAATAGTGGAAACAATTAACATCAAGGGGGTATCAGGTTTATGAATTTTAGGAAGGCCGTAGGCCCTTGGCGTGATGGCTGAGTAAGTTTTGAGTTCTTTTGCTTGGTAAGAAGAAATGAAATTATTAGATTCTAAATCAGAGATAAAATTATTATTCTTGTCGTGTAGAGTAGCAGTGTATTCAAATTTGGATAAAGAATAAAGTTTTTCATCATTTAGGATATCAGACATTTTTTGCAGTAATCCGTTTTAGACATAGCAATTGTAACATTGCCTTTATCAGAATTAGTAAACATCACATCTGGATTTCTTAGTTTGAATTCACGTATCACATTAGAATCGGCTATAAGTTCAAATTTGAGTCGAGTTTGATGTCTTAAAAAGGAAACATGATCCATGATAATTTGGGAACATTGATTTCTAATTAAAATTTGAGATTCGCCATCTAAGTTAAAGATACCAATTTCAATAGACGCAATGATGTTGCGAACGTTTAGGTCATTTATGTTATTAATATTAGATGAAAACTTAGGTCCTAAAGAACAACAAATCAATGACTTCTTAAGGAATAACGTAGTTAGTGAGATTTACAAACCAAGTCCTATTGCAATTAATTTTTGTAGAACGAACTTTAGAAGCACGAAGATGACAGAATTTATTTATGGAAGCAACTTTTTTACATTGAAAAATTCTTTCTTATTTGTCATATTCAAATGCAAAGAATTTTTGTAGTATTTGAAAAGGGATGATATTCTGAACAATATTTTCAATTTGATTCAACCTAAAAGTATTGTGATCTATAGCGTAATAGATGTCATTAATTTCTAAATTCAAGATGTTGATCGATAAATAAAAGAAAAGACGATTTAACTTACATGAGCTTTGAGAGTTGAAGAAATAAAATTTCGAATTTTTAAATTTACATTTGATGTCTGAATGAATCAAGCCGGATCTCCTGCAACGTAAGAGGAAGATTCGTTGATTGATAAGAGTAGCTTGTTTACATTTGATAGTTGACCATTCCTTGAGAAGTGAAGAGTAACCATGTCCAAAGACAACCCTTCTCTTTCTTTTACTTGAAATTTAAATTTTCATTAATTATTCTTTATTTTGTTTAATAATATTTTCTACATTATTTGTATGTTTTTTTACAGACTTAATCAATGTTTTTTTGACTGATGAGGGTCCAAAACAGTGACCGAAACGTTTCAAAAAGAATTATTAAATCTTTTATTCTGACCTTCATTTCCGTGACTTGCTTCACTATTTAATACAAATAAAACGTCGAGACTAAACATACAACATTACTAACATGTGGAATTTTGAACATTACATCAAAATATGGGGATTCTTCCAAATGGTTTCCCATTTCTTTGGACATGGTTACTCTTCACTTCTCAAGGAATGGTCAACTATCAAGTGTAAACAAGCTACTCTTATCAATCAACGAATCTTCCTCTTACGCTGCAGGAGATCCGGCTTGATTCCTTCACACATCAAATGTAAATTAAAAAATTCGAACTTTTAATTCTTCAACTCTCAAAACTCATGTAATTTAAATCGTCTTTTCTTTGATTTATCGATAAACATCTTGAATTTAGAAATTAATGACATCCATTACGCTATAGATCACAATACTTTTAGGTTGAATCAAATTGAAAATATTGTTCAGAATATCATCCCTTTTCAAATACTACAAAAATTCTTTGTATTTGAATATGACAAATACGAAAGAATTTTTCAATGTAAAAAAGTTGCTTCCATAAACAAATTCTGTCATCTTCGTGCTTCTAAAGTTCGTTCTACAAAAATTAATTGCAATAGGACTTGGTTTGTAAATCTCACTAACTACGTTATTCCTCAAGAAGTAATTGATTTGTTGTCTTTAGGACCTAAGTTTTCATCTAATATTAATAACGTCAATGACCTAAACGTTCGCAACATCATTGCGTCTATTGAAATTGGTATTTTTAACTTAGATGGCGAATCTCAAATTTTAATTAGAAATCAATGTTCCCAAATTATCATGGATCATGTTTCCTTTTTAAGACATCAAACTCGACTCAAATTTGAACTTATACCCGATTCTAATGTGATACGTGAATTCAAACTAAGAAATCCAGATGTGATGTTTACTAATTCTGATAAAGGCAATGTTACAATTGCTATGTCTAAAACGGATTACTGCAAAAAAATGTCTGATATCCTAAATGATGAAAAACTTTATTCTTTATCCAAATTTGAATACACTGCTACTCTACAAGACAAGAATAATAATTTGATCTCTGATTTAGAATCTAATAATTTCATTTCTTCTTACCAAGCAAAAGAACTCAGAACTTACTCAGCCATCACGCCAAGGGCCTACAGCCTTCCTAAAATTCATAAACCGGATACCCCCTTGATGTTAATTGTTTCCACTATTAACGGTCCTTTATACAAATTATCTGCCTTTTTGTCCAAAATGTTAAATAATATTATTGGAAAAAACGATTCACACGTCACAGATAGTTTATCCTTTGTACAAAAAATTAGGTTATGTCGTATCCCTTGTAATTATATCTTAGTTTATTTAGATGCAGTTTCCATATTTAACAATATTCCTACTCCTGATGTTCTAGACTGTGTGACTTCAAGATGGTCTGAGATTTCTGAATTTACTGACATTCCACTTCATTACTTTTTAGATTGTATTGAACTTTGTTTAAATTCCACCTTTTTCAAATTTGGTGGTTCCGCCTTTTTCAAATTTGGTGGTTCCACTTATAAACAGAAAAATGGCTTAGCTATGGGTTCTCCCCTCTCACCTGCATCAGCCAATTTAATTATGGAAAAACTCGAATCACACTGTCTCAAAAATCTCCCGTTTCCAGTTCCATTTTTCTTTCGTTATGTAGGTGACATAATCACAGCTGTTCCTAAAGATAAAATACATACACTCCTTGAAAATTTCAATTCTTACCATCCTAATATTAAATTCACCATAGAAATTGAAGAAAATTCAAAAATTAGTTTTTTAGACACTCTTATTATTAGATGTGAAGGTTTTGTAAAAATTGATTGGTATCAAAAGAAAACTTGGTCTGGTCGTTATCTAAATTTTAACTCTTTTCATCCTAACTGCCATAAAATTGGTTTAGTCACAGGTTTATTTTACAGAATTCTTAGAATTTCAGATCCAGAATTTAGAATCAGAAAAATAAATATAATAAAGATTATAAGATTATTTATATAATGATTATTTACAAACCAACCAATAGATTTTCTAAATTTTTTAACAATCTCAAAGATCCACTTCCCAAAAATAAAATTTCCGGAGTTGTTTACAAATACAATTGGGCTGTCTATCCGTTTTCTTATGTAGGTGAGACTGGCAGACCCATAGAAACCCGTAGTCGTGAACATATATATTCTATTTCCCATCCTGATAAAGTTGCTCATACTACTCTTACTAAACATTAGATTGATACCGGCCATAACTTTGATTTGGATAATTTTGAAATTCTATCATTGGAGAACAATAGAGCTCGTAGAAAAATAGTTGAAAACTTTTTTATCAATAAAGCATCAAATACAGTTAATCTTAGATATGAAAACAATTTATTTCCCGAAGCTTACAAACCTCGTACAAAATTTTAATTTTCATGTCGTTAAAGTTATAGTCTACTTTATCGATCCATTCATCAATTTCTGTTTTCCTTAATGTTTTATTTATGGTAAATCATGTGTTTTGCTTTCTGTTGGATTTTTACTTTGACTTTATCTTCGATTTTTTTCTTGTACCAGGCATGTTTGTTCCTCTGTGTTACTTATTGACCTTCCGTTTTCTTCGCTGTTATCAATATTTATTGCTTGATATAGATTCAAAAATTGAGGGCCTCCTTTTATGAGACAACCCTTCTCTTTCTTTTACTTACAATTTAAATTTTCATTAATTATTCTTTATTTTGTTTTATAATATTTTCTACATTATTTGTATGTTTTTTTACAGACTTAATAAATGTTTTTTGACTGATGAGGGTCCAAAACAGTGACCGAAACGTTTCAAAAAGAATTATCAAATCTTTTATTCTGACCTTAATTTCCATGACTTGCTTCACTATTTAATACAAATAAAAGGTCGAGACTAAACATACAACAAAACTAAGTTTAGCTGAATCGTTCAGCTGATGCTCCAAGGGCAAGCTTCTCAAAATCGAAAATTAAAATATCAAAAGAACTAGAATAACCCTGAAATTAATGTATTGGTAATCAAAGGAGAAAGAATAAATTAGATCTTTTATCATGCCAAAAGCTACAACTTAATCGTTGATATTAAGTTAGGTTGAAAACTAGAGAACGTCACGAGGCCAACATGGCGTCGGAAACTGCAGCGATAGAATGGCGGTAGCGGGGCGCAAATTTACCCAAATATAAATATCATTTCGATTAATACGTCAGAAGCCAAAGGAGGAGGGTAAATTATACTGATTTTTCCACCTATAATAAAATCCATAAACAAAATAGCAATAACGAATAACCATGGAGGCTCGAGGCGTGTCTCGTGTTCAATCCATTACTCAAAAACGTACTCAGCAACATCTAACAAAATATCAACATAATAATTCACGAGGATCCTAAGCTTCATAAATCTATGAAAGTTGACCTTACCTGAATTTCAATTGTCCACTGAATTTCATTTGATAAGACTTCACTTAAACTTGGATCTTATACCAGAAATGCGAAAGACCGCGACTGTTCCATCCTCGCACGTGGCCATTGAATAAAAGAGAGCTAGGCTTGGCGTTTGCTAAGCGCTTCGTATCGTTTCCTTTGGACAAGTTCCCAGAGTCCGGCGCTGATTAGCCGATTCCGCTGCGCTGCCCTGGGATTGGTGGAGCTTTGCTCGGCTCGCTCTCTGTCTTGCCGCTAGATCGGATAAGATACAGGGACGGGTTCTATTGGAGTCTGTAAAAGGGTTGTTTCCAAAGTCAGATATCACTTTTCCAATTAGTGGATAGTGGGCGATCTCACAAATTAAGGGAAAGGTAAGGAATTGGATCGTCGAGAGAACATGTGAAGTCAATCAGGGAAAACAAGGTAAATATAAAAGGGTTTATTTCATAAACTTACAGGTCGTTCAGCCCGAGCCGGGCGGCAAAGCCAAGATCGGGTCAGTGAGTTTGCGAATGGTACCTCTTAATCAGATTGATCCTTGATGGATCGATGGTTGGAGTTGGATCTTGAAGACAGCGTGGCGTCTTTACGGCAAAACGAGAGGTTAGGCACATTCAAATTGCTAATGAGGCAGTTAGCACAAGACTAGCGAGACTGACTCTCGAGGACGAGGTTTTGCGTATTAGAACCAGGAAGTGGTGCTCTCCCCACTCCTGGTCCTAGGCCCACAGGGTCGTATGGTAGCGGTGTGCTTGTAACTTTGTTACAGGATCTTAAAGTTTATAAAATTCTAATTTTAAAAACGCCATTAAAATATTTTTCACATATTGTTTACTATTTTTAATTGAATGTTGAAATATGAATTTTCTATCACGATGTCGATTGGAGGGCCCCTCTGACGTCCAAGGGGGTCGGATTTTCGACCAATCACAGCTTACATGTCAGTCATTCTCAAATATGTTTTTTTGTGCCAATGTTTTGTTTTTGTTATGTGCACGTTAATAATAGAAGCCGAAAAATATTGTTTAAAAAATTTTGGAGAATTTTAAGAGTAATTGTGACTTGGTAAGTGCAGAAATACGAGGAGTGAAAGTGAACCGGTAAACGCATTTATAAATAAATTATTTCTGATCATTAACTTTACAATTATAGTTTGTTATAATTGATCAAACTTCTTAATACGTGAATTTTGTATTTGATATATAGAAATGTTTTGTCCATTTATGTACGTACGTATTCTCAAAAGATTTCACTTGATAACTTATAGGTTATGTTTCGCCACTGTGATATAGAATTTCTTGTTATTCTCGAAAACAAAAATACTTTTTGCACAAATTTTCAAAATCCAAATAGCACAACAAGACTTTATCACATAAACCTTAATAAATAAAGCTATCAAAAATAGTCAGAATTGACACAAGACCGCAGCCTAACCTCTTTATCATAAGTTTCGTTAGTTTCCATCAAAACCAAATCGTAGCATTGATAATTATGAGAACCTCTGAGTCACGTGACACCAATTTGAATAAGTGTTTTCCCGCCTTCAATTTTTAATAATTTTTTTCTGTTGAACGACTCAACGGAAAAAAAATCAGGTCGCACCTTGAGTTTAGATTAAAATTATGTATTAGAAAATTATTTTATCTAAAACTGTGAAACAACCCTATTAAAATGAAAATATCTTCAGAATAGATCCGAAAGCATTTCCGATAATAAGCAGGCCCTCGTCCTATATGTATCAAGAGTATCTATCCGCATTGGTATACATCACAATAAATCTAGGACAACCAGACAAACATGGACGAAGCTTCCATAAATAATAATGTCTATATTTATTAATTTTGAGAAAATTTTTTTGGATGATTTGTACGATGCGTTATTCTTTTATCTAAATAGTTGTACACAAATTTTTATAAAAAACATTAATGAAATAAAACATTTTAAAACAAAAATTCTGCAGCCACCTGCAAAAAAGCACTAAATCACGTAATTGTTCTCTGTATTTTATATATGTCCGAAGTTCTCAAAATTTGGTCTCAAGACACACAAAGGACAACGTTTTTTCTCCCGCCCGTTCCATCAAACTTAACTATAAAGAATATCATTTTGAAGGGAAATGAGAAACTTCAGATTAAAGATACATCTCTGGTTTTAGAAAATGTTGGAATACTCGTAGACGACGATGATTTTCTATATGTTTTTTACGAAGATGGTATATCAACTCGTTGACTGTGATGATAATGACACATATCAACCATCTGCTTAATATGCATACAATGAAGCTTGCATCAATACCCGTAAGACTTCCATCGATGAGCAATTAGTCTCTAATAAATCAATAGGAGGTATTCTGATGCATCGTCTGGTTTTAAATATTCAACCATTTACCCCCCAGACGCTTCGAAAGAATTGAGAGGGTAATTTTGAAAAAAAAGGTCTCTTTTTAAATTTAACTGGAAGAGCTTTTGCCAAAGAGTTTTGCAAAAAAAAAAATTAATTAATTACAAGCAGGCGCTGATGTTCTCAATACAATTTATATGGGATTCTAAAGCTTCGAGAGTTTGCCTTCCGAGTTAGCACATTTTTATTTTGTCTCCACGAGTTAGCACCTTTTCATTTGGTTTCTTCGAGATAGAACGTTGTCGTGTGAATACGTCGATTTAAGAGATATAAATACGTCAATCCCTATCACAGTATTAAGACATGTTGCGAAGCATTTTGTGGCAATTTTTCCTAAAATTTTAGAGATCCAGAATGCCAAGGAGGAGAGATTAGGTGATCCAGTTCTCTTCTATATATGTGACGTGCGCCGAAGAAAGGGGGCTTACTCTAAAATAATCGAAATAGAGGTTTTTCTACCTTTCGATAGTTTTTGAGTTGCTATTTCTAATGAAACCATGGAAAAAAAATTCCGAGCGTTATTATTGCTAATAATTGAGTTTCATCTCATCTATACTCCGTCCGTGAGCCGCGTGTACGACCTACCTCTATTTCCTCGTCTCTCGTTTGTTTTTTCATAGCCAAAATAGGCGCCGCTATATGCGTGAGAATGTAGTGGTAAGTGGAGAGGGAAGATTTCGTGAGCCTTCCCTCTCTCCTAAAAGTCGCGTCTATCGGGTCGACTTCGACCGCTCGCCCTGAAAAATCTCACTTTTCAGAGTAAGCCCCCTTTCTTCGGCGCACGTCATATATTATTCTTAATATTAAAGAGAAAAAATATATCGTCCATCCAATTGCATAAGGTCGTAAGCAACACTATCTTCTAAGATTACTTTTTTATTACATTGCATACTTTCTAACTCCACGAAATTATTAGCGATAATATTTGGAATGGTCATTTTCCCTGTCTCACCGAGCTAAAACTTTTTTCAAAATCGTGACATTGTAAGGCACATCCATGAATTATGGAAAATGCCGCAAAAACGGAAATTCTCGAAGGTTAGTATTATGGGTTGTTTCTGTTTCTTCCGCGTAACCCACACGTAATAGAATAAGTTATGCAAATTATATATTTCCGTATATTAAAAATAATTTGGTTTTCTATTAAATTAAACAAATAATGTCGATTAAGCATTTCTATTTAAATTTCTGCCCAAAAGACTTTTCTGTTTCTTCAAATGTGTAACTTTTCAATTTCTTGTCCGTAATAAATATATAGCGATTGAAAATAATACAATTCATCTACATCGCCAATTTCTAAAACCTATTTTACATTTCCTCAGTATCAATTTGAGTGTGTTGATGAGCGCCTTATCGCTTAAGAAATACAGTGTGAATGATCGTTGTCCGATCATTTCGTGTCAGTAATATGATTGACTCTAAAAAGACATTGAACTCAAGATCTTACAAAAATGTCTACAAAAACGAGTGAGTGATCTGTGTGTTTTTCGAAATGGTCTTAGTCTGCCAAGTTTTCGAAAAATTGAATAAAACTTGTAATTCTAATTAACTCTCACGATTCTTCTCTGAATATTTCTGATCTGACAAAATTATTTATTTTACAAGTGTAAAGTTTAAACAATTTTGTTACAACTAATTGGGGCATTTATTTTTAGCGATTGGTTCATATTTATTAATTTTTTCATAACAAATTGTAACATAAGGCCCCTGCATGAAGGCCCAAAGTGGGTGCAACTCGAAACCAGTTTCATATAGGCCCCAGAATACTTGTGGAATGTTTCATACTTTCATCACGAAATGCAGGGTCATGGTCTATTTTGCGGTTTAAGGTCCGGACTACTCACGGGTACTACTATGAACATAAACATAAAGAGTTGAAGCTGAGCATATACGCGACAGTAGCGCCTCTACGTCTTGCATCAAATGATATATGTATATGCACACGAAACAAAATTTCAGTCTTGTGTGGGCCATACAAGATCGTTTGCTATTTGTGTTAGTTTAAACATATAGACACTATTTGTTCAAGGGAACGCAGAGAGCACCGAAAATCGTATAAGCTATTGGGCTGTTATGGCAGTTTCCACACTCTATTCCTCCCTGTACCTGAATATACATTATTCAAAAATCAAAGTTTACAGTGTTCGTCCTTTTTTTTAGGAAAACGAGTTTATGGTGAAAGATGTTGATGAAGATAAATCAAATGAATTCTTCCGATGCTTTAAGAATAATAGAGAAATTGAAACTATATATGAACAAAATAACGCCAATACAAATTTTTCTGAAAGTATAAGTCTTGAGAATGATGATTTTACAGCAATCAGACAAACAAGCCTAAAAAGTGTAAATTCGAAATCTTTGAAATGTTGTGGTGAAGCTACAATTATAAAGAAAAGAAAAGTATTATACGAAGATGAAGCAAATGAGGATCGCGAATATTTAAAAATCTTATCAAACCTGGTTAATATATGTTCACATAATGAAGATATTCATAAGTTTCTTAAAAGACTGCAATTGTTTGTTTTAGAAACAGAGCAAAATCAACAAATAAGTTTCAAAAATATTTCTGATCTTAATCATAGGCCTAACTCACAACGTGAACAACAAAAATTCTCAGATTCTGAACAAATCTTCTGTTCTTCAAAGAATATATTTAAAAAAAATGGAAATCTATTCAATGAAAATTTGCAAGAATTTACTTTGGATAATCAAGTTAATGGTAATAAAGAAACCGGAACAATAAAGCTAAACTTGATGCGACAAGAAGTATTTTCAAGGTCCGCTAAACGTACTGATGAAGTTTCCGAATTATCATCTAAGCCGATACAAGTAGTAGAAGTAGAATATGGAAGCATAAAACCTAGGAATTTAAGAAATGGAAAAACCGATAATTTATTTACAGAGGTCGTAAATGCTAATGAGTCTCAGAAACCCAACTCAGGTATTCCTCATTCGGAAGATATAGCTGCAATATCTGATCCTATTGACAGCGAACTATTGATCAGTTGTAACAATACTAATGGTTTCGAAACCTTAACAAAAAAAATTGCAACGAGTTATACTTTTGGTATATTTAGCGACGATAAAGAATCTAACTCCGTTTCAATACACAAAAATTCAAGTATAAAGCAAATATTCGATCACGGATTTACTGACGTTTGTGATAAGAATAATCGAGTTGCGACATTCACTGCTGCCTGTGGATCTGAAGAAAATATTTTATCGCAGTGTGCTTCTGACAAATTAGAAATATGTAATAGAGGAATCACACCAATCTCAACTAAATGCATGGATAATGTCATGCCGTCTGGTGATTACAGAATAATGGAGACATCCAAGCTGAAGGTTTGTGTGCATGTTTAACTTTCTGTAACATCATGAATCTAGAATAATCGAATCTTCGACTAAGGTCGACCAAAGATAAATCGGGCAATTCATACTACTGTAATATAAAAAACTGTTAAACTTTTCTTTAGAATAGTACCTAGTTTTAAAATTCTTTTACGTGAATTTATTTTTAAATCTACCAACTGCCTGTAATTTTTTTTTATTTGCAAGATCAAAGGGGGTTTATTATAATTATTATATAAATTGGCAGTGCACTTACTACCCATAGCACTGCGATAAATCCTATTGCATAATAAGTTATAATAATAACCCTATCTCATGTGGCTATCTCATGTGAGGCCAGTATTTATTTTCATTTCGTCAAAGTCTTTTGGTTCGAGAAAGTACGCCTCCAGAAACTTTCTCCTAAACCATGTCAGCGCATCACAATATCAACGTACGTGATGAGCTGCCTCCTCACAAAAATTACACTTACGACAGTGTAGGTCGTCTCCAATCCTCATGTTGGTTCTGTGTTTTCATAAGCTGCAGTGGCCAATAATTACCTCTACTTCAATCTGGTTTTTTATGTTCAGAAGTTCTTTAGACCTGCTGACACATGTACACTGGGACCTGGAATTAGTTACCTCGGATTTACTATATTCCTAAAACAGATCGCCCCGCAGTTTCGTGGTTAGAGAGGAACCCGGGAGGTCGAGAGAGGCTTGCTCAACCGTGCGTGACGACCAGCAGCGTAGCGACAAAGTAGTAGTGCGCGGGTACTCACACACGTATATTGCGCACTATTATGTATTTCAATTAGAAATGGTTCACATGGCCTTGACTGTTTAAGCTTGGAGGCCTTGGAAACAGCATCAAGGCCAATGCAAGGCATGTCCGAAGCCGTAATTCAATCCAGGTTCCAGTGTATTGTAGATAATTTTCTTGGAATGAAGTTTGATTAGCGAGAGTAGTATCCTCGCATAGTATATGAAGAGATGTAAATGCAGGATGCGTAGAATGACCTCCAGACATGCTCTTGGTGTTGTCCTCATAACACCAGTAATCGCCTACGACTACCTTTCTATCATAGAATTTCCGTTTACTAATGTCAGGAAGTTTCCTTCTTCTGGTAATAACTATGAGATCCGTTGCATCCGTCTTCAACGTCGAACTATGGATTGCTATTCTCCTAATCGCTGCGCCTAGTCCGGCGAAAACGCCGGGAATCCAAGCCATCAGCTTCACTGAACTTGGAAGGTATTTTATGACGATTACTCTGCTCTTACCACATATGTATCGTTCTTGAGACGGCAGTATTTGAATACTGTGTTGACTTCTATTGGCTGTACCCCGTAAAATTTTGTCTCAGTCGCCTTTTCCGATCGCTATTAACTTTGGTTGCGGAGATCCCCTCAGAGTTGACTATATGAATCTGTTGAATCTCTGATCCTTATCTTTTTCTGTTCCTCGAGATGCTTCGGTGTACTGCTACCGGAATGGGGTCTTTATGAAGTACGCACTTGCGCGGCCGTTGCGTGCGACTGGTTTTCCATTTGGCGTTTTAGCCTCTTCCTCGCAGCGCCCGACATTTTAATTCTTCATGAATCAATCATTTGTTTTGGCACCCCAAAGTTAGCATCGCAAGTCGATTCAGTGAAATCCCTACATCCAGCCTCGCCAGTATACGTACGTAATATCAAATAGTCCCCTATTCAGATGTTCCGAAATCTGCCTTTGGGCTGCTTCGTCTTTTTCCACCTTTCGGGAGAAGTTGTATTTGTTGGAGGGGTCGCTGACGACTCCCGGTGAGGGAGAAAAAAGTTCTGTGTCGTTGGAGGACCGTGGCACCCAGCTGGTAAGTCCGCGGTCAAGTTCGCAAATTATAGTGGCGCGCTTACTGATCATGCGCCGCATCTAGATGTATTTTCATTAGGTCGTGTAGCGTGTTAAGCTTTTTGAACCCTGCCACCTAGGTGCCGAAAAGGCAGCAAATTCTTTACTTTTTTCCTCTATCATTATTCCATGAAACTCCGTTTTAAGATCTAATTGGCTATACAATTCACGCTAAGTTTATAAAACCTATGAGCTTTTCTCACAGAAGTGACCTTCAGAAAACTCCAATATTTATTTTTCTAATCCCATAATATTATTCAGAAATCCCAAAAATTCACGTCTAGTACTTTTAACGAAAAAGTTCCGAAGATTCTCCATGTTCACAGCCAATAGATTTTTAATTTGAAAATGTTCAGAAAAGTCACCTTCAGAAAACTGCAGTTTATGTTTACAACCCCATAATAATATGATGTAAATTTTTCAACTGAAAAGAGTTGAGTTGTGTAATATTATTATGGGGTTATTATTATATGGATTTTGAGTTTTTTAAATATTATTATGCGGTTGGGAAGATGTGAAATGGGGCCATCAGTCAATGCCCTCTTACAACACCTTTTTAGTATATAAGAGGTCTGGCCCACTGGCACCTTGTGAAATGGGGCCATCAGTCAATGCCCTTTTACAACACCTTTTTAGTATATAAGAGGTCTGGCCCACTGGCACCTCAGCACTCGTATCTTGTATCTCGAGGTAGAAACTCTGCCCAAATAAATATTGAATTTATACTCAATCCTAAAAAGTCTCCAAAAGTAATATTCCTTTCCTGGAATAGTTTTTATCTTTTAAAAAACATTAAATTCGGGAATTTGCGGATCACAGGAAGATAACCAGGAGTTTTTGATGGTTTTTGAAAAAGCAAAACTGTCGGAATTTTTTTTTTTTACAATTGCAGAATGAGTAGTAGTGAAAAAATATTGATTGCTGAAAGTGTGGTTTGATAGTGCTGTTCTGATTTTCTTGAGTGTAAGTTGCAATTGGGAGCAGCTTGTAGTTTGAGTTTTGTGGAAACAAAATGGGAGGCAGTCGATTTGAGCCAAGGCGGTCGGCAGCGTCCCTGGCGACAGCGGTACTCACACTGCGCGCGGCGGCAGACCTACATGGAACTTGCTTGCTCTGTAGTTACTAAACAATGGACCGTACAACATTGTTGTATTTGAATTTTTATCTTATTTTTTGTTGTCTATCCGTCATTGCCAGTTATCACATGTTTTTGGCACGCGAGTATGGCTTTAATGTTACGAACCAGTGATAGTTTCGCACCTCCGAGAGCACCGATCACAAGGATAGTTACTTCAACCGAACATTTTGGGTACAGTCGTTGCAGCTCCCTTTCAAGGTCTTGATACCTCTCCTCCTTTTCCTTTTTCTTGGCAGTTATTTTGTAGTTGGTCGGAGCCGAGAATTCGATCACCCGCTCCCGGCGAAATCGCCGTAATATTTCAGCCGTAACCACGCCTCACGACCGTGAGATAGGTGGTTACAGTCTGCGACGGACTCAAAAAGATGATCCGGCAAAACTCTCGTGCACCCTGAGTGCACAGAGCGACCCAAGGACGACTAAGTTGTCCATCTTTGGCAGGAGCCAAAACTGTTGGTTTCCTCTGACCTTGGAGGTGAAATTCCTGTTGGGTGTTTGTAGTCAATCACACACTGAATGCGAGACGCGTACTGTTTTGCCCAGCCTATCTTTGTGCTGAGTTGATGCATTCGTCGTTCGTTTTCTGTGTCAGCCGCTTTGACTTGTTGAGTGTGTGATTACGGATCACACACTGAATGCGGGATGCGTACTGTATTCCCCAGCCTATCTTGGTGCTGAGTTGATGGATTCGTCGTTTGGTCTTATAAGCAGCCGTTGGTTTAGTTTTACGGTTTACATCCGCCAAAGCTCTCGCTGCATTATACACACTACAATTGATAGTCCAGAGGTCGGATTCTTCGAAAATACTCCACGAAGCTCGTCATCCAATTCAGCCAGATCTTTGGGCTTGAGAGAAACGTGGATGTGGATGTTTATCCGGGTCCTGAAGCATCGCTCTTCCTCTATTGGATGCCAGCCTGCGGTTTGTCTCAGTGTCGCCTACTTTCTCTGTTGCCAGCTTGTTCTGGCTGCCGTATAGTAGGCGCTTCGCTTACATAGCCCCTTTTCAGGAGTTGTTCGGCATGGTTTCGCAGACGTTGATGCGAAAAGTGCGACAGCTCTGGGTGTTTCTCGGACAATAGAGCATGCAGTCGTGCCACGTAACTTTCTCGTTCAGAGGCCGTACTGCTATCGCAGCACTCTAGCAGGTCGTTATTGTGTTAATCCGTCCACCGGAAAGTATCGCGATTTTGCCGGTCCATCGCATTGACTCCGTTCTGATTGGCTCCCCCAACTCTAGGGTAGTCGGCATTGTTGACCAACCCATTTTCGGGAGTACTACGCGTTCGATTATTTTGAACCGCACTTACTACAACTACGTTTGGTGTTATCATTGTTGTTCCCACGAGCAGCTAGAGAAAGGCTTCGTCCATCCTTGTAGAGCCCCGCATGCAAGCATAAGGCTGTATACTGTGAAAGTTCGCCCGGTATCCGAGAGTCACCGTTCGAGACACCTCACCCAGTGACATTCAGCTTTCGGCACGGTTGTTACGCCTCCGCTTGGGGGTTAAGTTCTTCGGACCAACCCTGGACAATTGTCCAGGGGTGGTCCCATCAAGCAACTGCCATCTAAAAATGATACCAGGGATAGTTTCGCCCTTCCGAAAGCACCGATCACGAGGACATTTCATTTCTCGAAGTCTTGGAGAACGATGTCAGGCCTCGAGCGTGCAACGGAGACTGCTGTCCGAAAATCGTAGTTCTATCTCCTTCGGATCGTTCAGAATGGCACGCTCTGCACCTATCGCTGGGAACCTCTTGAATTAAAATGCGTTCACGGTATACTAAGGCGGAAATTATACCGTCCTGGCATGCGAAAATGAAACCCTGTGAACCTGAATTAGGCCCTGATGATTTGAGGAAAGCAAAAGTTTGCTCCTTCGACAAGGACAGTTTTTCTACATTTCTGTGAAAGTTTCCGTGCATTTTCTTGTCGAGTAGCTGTTGGAGGAATTTTTCAACCTCTGCTTTTTTCACTTCGGCTTTCAGAAGTGAAGTATCTAGATGGAGTAATGCACTTTCCTCACTTCTGATGTTAAAAGTCAGGCCAAGGGTCTCGGCCGCCTTCTTTCCCAATCATCTCGTGTTTCTTGACTATTTTTAGGAGAGGATCTCTGCCATTTGTAACGATGTAAGCCGTACTTAGAATTCGGTTATGAAGACACTGGAGATTCAGAAGTCCGCATCCGCCTTGACGGCGTGAAATGTATAATCGCGGAACTGACGAATTGATATGCAAGCTTTTATGCATATGCATGATCTTACGTGTGGTGACATCAAGGGCCTTAAGATCGTTCTTCCTCCATTGAACTACCCCAAACGAGTAGAGTAAAACCGGGACGGCAAGCATGTTAGTCGCAGATACCTTGTTCAACGCCAAAATATTTGAAGATCAAATCTGTCGAAGAAGATGCTTGTATCTGCTTCGGTCATTGGGAATGCCAATAATCTTTCCTTTCTCCAGATAAATCTTGGCACAGTACCAAGGGTTTCTGCTGAATATGGTTACAACAATTAATAAGCAGTCGCGGACAATTTCCAGGGGTGGTCCCGAAGGAATAATCCCTAAGCAGAGGCGTAACAACCGTGCCGAAAGCTGAATGGCACCTGGGTGAGGTGTCTTAAACGGGGACTCTGGGATACCGGGCGACCTCTCAGAGTATGCAACCTTATCCTTGCACGCGGGGCTCTACAAGGATTGTCGAACCCTTTCCCTAGCTGCTTGTGGGAACAACAATGACACACCAAAACACCGCAAAGTTGTAGATGCGGTTCAAAACGATCGAACACGCAGAGCACCCGACAATGGGTCAGCAGACAATGTTGATCATCCTAGAGTTCGGGGTGCTGAAAATAATTTAGATGGAAACACGGCGACGAACCGGCGAAACGCCCACGTTGTGTGGACATATCAACTCAAGGATGACTTGCTAGACTGCTATGATGCCAGCATTATCCCTGTTCACCGAGGCTTTATGGTGCGTGTGCACACTCTGTGGTGCCAGAAACACCCCGAGCTTCAGCACGTTTCGCATCAGTCTTTGCGAAATCAAGCTGACCACCTCCGGAAAAATGGATATGTACAGTTTCTCACTGCCCCATCGCGGCTCTTCAGCGATCTCCCTGTTTCTGTAAAAATCCACCCAAGCCCAAGGAGGTAGAGACTTTTTGGAGAGTGTTATACAAGATCCCGAAAACACTAAAGTTGAAAGAAGATACTGACGATATCATCCGCTTCAAGGAGTTTTGCGACAACCACATAAAATCTGAGGAGGAATGTCCATCAATCACTGCTGAAGAGGTGAAAAAAGCACTTAGAGACACGAAGAACTTTGACGCTGCTGAACCAGATTGTATCAAGAACTTCTGGTGGAATAAGTTTACTTTTACACACCAACATTTGGCCCGCATATTCACCTCATATTTACAGTCGGAGACGCCTATTCCGCAGTGGCTGGTGTTATGACGCACTATACTCCTGCCGAAAAAAGGCAACTTGTCCAACCCAGAGAATTACAGGCCAATAACTTATTTGAACACACTGTATAAGATCTTTACAGCTGTCCTAAACAACAGGATTGTTCGACGTATTGAGTTTGTGTGGCGAGAGATGTACGCACAACGTGGCTCGGAAAAAGTTGTAGCAGGATGTCGAGAGAACCTGCTAATCGACAGGTGAGTCTGTAAAGACGCTGCAGCCCATCAGCGCGTCCTGTCAATGGCCTGGATTTACTACCGGAAAGCTTTCGATTCAACCTCTCATAGACTTATAATCTGTCTGTTGGAAAGCTTGAAGGTGCATCCACACATAGTGAGATGCATAGAGAGATTGATGCCTCTTTGGAAAACTAGATTTACTATCTCATCTAGAAATTATAGTGTGACAATGAACAACGTCACCTTCCAGAGGGGCTTCTTTCATGGTGATACCATGAGCCCTTTGCTTTTTTGCATCATCCTTCTGCCTCTATCTCTCGCACTACGAAATTCGTATGGATACCTCTGTGGCGACACTAACCGGCGCGAGCATAAGGTCACTCATGTATTTTATATGGATGACCTGAAGATCTATGCCTCTGGTAAAAGCAAACTTCAAACTGCTATAAATATCGTTAAGCAGTACAGAGGAGAGATTGGGATGGACTTTGGTTTGGACAAGTGTGCCCTGAACTTGTGAATATAAATGTCATTAGACATCTTAGTACTGGAGAGACCTATACATACCTGGGCTTGCCTCAAAGCCGCATTCAGGACGTAATACCAGTGAAGGATTTTCTCCGAAGCAGATACAAGCATCTTCTTCGACAGATTTGGTCTTCCAATCTGTCGGCGTTGAAAATTTCGCCGTCAAGGCGGACGCAGACTTCTGAATCTCCCGTGTCTTCATAACCGAATTGTTCTAAGTACAGCTTACATCGTTTCGAATGGCAGCGATCCTCTCCTAAAAATGTTTAGTAACGACGAGATGATTGGCGAAGGAGCGATCCTTTACAAAGCCGCGGAGCAAGCGGCCGAGACCCTTGGCCTGAATTTTAACATCAGAAGTGAGGAAAGTGCATTACTCCATCTAGATGCTTCACTTCTAAAAGCCGAAGTGGAGAAAGCAGAAATGGGAAATTTTCACCAACAGCTATTCGACAACAAAATTCACAGAAATGGAGAAAAACAGACCTTGTCCAAAGAGCAAACTTGTGCTTTCCTCAGATATATAATGCATAATGCGGCCCTGAGAGTGCTTTAATACCATCTTTGTTGCTCTTGCGGTGTTGGTCGCGATCCTGCCCTGCCGAACGCTTCAAGGGAGATAGAGTAAATTTTCCAAAACGAGAAGTGTAAAATTTTCTGGAAATACGATTTTCGGACAGCAGTCGCCGTTGCACACTCGAGGCATGACAAGTAATTGTCCTTGCGATAGGCGCTCACGGAGGTGCGAAACTATCACTGGTTCGTAACCTTAAAGCCATACCGGCGTGCCAAAAATATGCCAAGGCACTTGCGAGATGGATGCAGATAGCTGTCATCCTTGGATCGCTTCGTGTCCTCAAGACACAACAGGGTTTCGCCGGCCTGTCGTTGTGATTTCATCGTGTCCTGTGACCACCCATCTCACGGTTGTGAGACGTGGCCATAAGTATGATTTACCTCTCAGAGTATGCAGTATTATCCTTGCATGGGGAGTTCTACAAGGAAGAAGGAACCCTTTTCTGCGGTCACAATGATGTAAAAGGCGCGACTTAGTCAAAGCGATTCGTACTTCGTAGATCGAGTTGACAGTATGACTGCTTGGTACGTAAAGACGATGAACAAGGGTGGCTCTGGGCTTTTATAGTTCTTGATCTCCATGTTAAGGATAGGCGGTCACATTTGCATAAGTCACGTACATTGTTACCTTTACATAAGTCACGTACATTGTCACCTTTGCATAAGTCACGTACATTGTCACTTTTGCATAAGTTACGTAGATCGTAAAAGATCGAATCATGAATGATTCACGTTAGTGAGTTTCAAGTTACGCGAGCAACGAATACTTATGTCCCCTCTACCGCGACACCCGGTGATCGGTGGTTTCTTCTCTAAATCAGCGAGATGTTACTTGATACGCGCGACTCTCGTTATTGGGTTTCGAATGGTTCATACGGGTGACTAATAGCTTTCGTCAGCCACGGCCAGTGATGCGCATATATATATATATATATATATATATTCGGTATTTTATATATATAATCGAATAATCTTTCCTTTCTCCAGATGAATCTTGGCACATTACCAAGTATTTCTGCTGAACATGGTTACAATAATTAATAAGCAGTCGCGGACAATTGTTCAGGGATGGTCCCGAAGGAATAACCCCTAAGCGAAGGCGTAACAACCGTGCCGAAAGCTGAATGGCACCTGGGTGAGGTATCTCAAACGGTGACTCTGGGAACCGGGCGACCTCTCAGAGTATCAGCCTTATCCTTGCACGCGGGGCTCTGCAAAGATGGGCGAACCCTTTTCCCTAGCTGCTCGTGGGAACAACAATGACAACACCAAACATAGTTGTAGGAAGTGCGGTTCAAAACAATCGAACGCGCAGGGCTCCCGACAATGGGTCGGACAACAATGCCGACTACCCTAGAGTTGGGGGAGCCAATCAAGACGGAGTCAATGCGGTTGACCGGCAGAATCTCATTACTTTTAAGTGGACGGATCGACTCAGGGAAGACCTGCTGGAGTGCTATGATACCAGCATGGCCCCTGAACGAAAAGGCTACATGGCGCGACTGCATGTTCTGTGGTGCGAGAAACAGCTAGAGCTCTCGGATTTTTCGCGAAAACGTTTGCGAAACCGTGCCGAGGACCTCCGGAAAAGCGGTTATATAAGCGGAGCGCCTACTCCACCGCAGCCAGAACAAGCCGTCAACAGAGAAAGAGAGGCGACAATGAGACCAACCTCGAACAGGCATCCAATAGAGGAAGAACGATGCTTCAAGAGCCGAAAAAACATCTACATTCAGGTTTCTCCCAAGCCCAAAGATCTGACTGAACTGGATGATGAGCTTCGTGCAGATTTTTCGGAAGAATCCAACCTCTGGACTATCAATTGTGGTTTGTACAATGCAGCGAGAACTTTGGCTGATGCAAACTGTAAAACAAAACCAACGTTTGATCATAAGACCAAAAGACGAATGCATCAACTCAGCACAAAGATAGGCTGGGCAAGGCAGTACGCGTCCCGCATGCAGTGTATGATTGACTACATAACATCTGGCAGGACTTCACTGCCAAGGTTCGACAGTTCGCCCGCGAACTGCGGATCCGTCATTACATACTCAGCAAGTCAAAGCTACTGATCATCAGGCAGCATATTGTTGACTAAATACGAGTACTATCTAACGCTAGGAGAAGTCTAGAGCGGAGAGAGAGGTGTGTCAGAGAAAATCAACAGTTTTTGTCTGATCCATCTCGGCTTTTCCAAGACCCTCCAGTTACTGTCTTTCACCCGCCCACACCAGAGGAGGTCGAGGCATTTTGGAGAGAAGTCTACGAAGTCCAGCATCCACTGAAAGAAAACTCAAAGAATATAAATAGCTTCAAGGAGCTGTGCAGTGCCCTCATAACAACTGAGGAGGAATGCCCACCTATCACTACCGAGGAGATGAAAAACGTATTAAGAGGCATGAAGAACTATTCTGCTCCGGGACCAGATGGTAGCAAGACCTTCTGGTGAAAGAAGTTTCCTTCAACCCACCAGCATCTGGCCCGCATTTTCACCTCATATATGAAGTCGGAAGAGCCTATTCCGGAGTGGTTGGTGGAAGGCCGCACAGTGCTCCTGCCGAAGACAGGCAACTTAGCTGACCCTATGAATTACAGGCCAATAACTTGTCTGAACATACTGTAGAAGATCTTCACAGCTATCCTAAATAATAGGATTATGCTGACAATTGGACCTGTGTGGCGAGAGATGTAGGAACAACGCGGCTCAAAGAAAGGCGTAGCAGGATGTCGGGAGAACCTGCTCATCGATAGATGTGTCTGTGAAGACGCAGCATCGTATCAGCGTTAACTATCGATGGCCTGGATTGATTACCGGAAAGCTTAAAGGTTCATGCGCACATCGTGAGGTGCATAGAAAGATTAATGCCGCTTTCGAACCCCAGATTTACTATCTCATCTGGAAAACATCATGTGATCACTAACAGTGTCACCTTTCCGAGAGGTGTGTTTCAGGGCTACACCATCAGCCCTGAAACTTTTTTGCCTCACATTATGGCCACTATCTCTCGTACTTCGCCATTCCTAAGGGTAACTCTGCGGCAAGTCTGGAAATCGAAAGCATAAGATCATTCATGTATTTTACATGGATGATCTTAAAATCTATTCTAAAAATCAAGAGAAACTATATCTAGCTCTAGACATTGTCAAAGAGTACACTTAAGAGATTGGAATGGATTTCGGGTTAGTGAAATGCGCCAAGGTTTATTTGAATAAAGGAAAACTTAATGGCATGCCCGAAGACCCTGAGCACGTCGACAGAAGCGCTATATGACACATTGTCACTGGAGAGACCCATACATACCTGTGCGTGCCACAGAGCCGCATTCAGGACGTGACATCTATGAAGAATACTTATATAAGATGTTATAGTGTTGACCAGGGTGTAATATATATATAGTTAAAAGTTTGTCATAAGGACAACCGCAGGATTTC
>CAKNYM010042767.1:55202-81823 GCA_932195095.1 Andricus curvator
AAGTAAAGGTCTGTAGATTACTGGTCAAATTTTATTGTAATATATGTCCGAGAAACTCTCAGTTCATAATTTCTTTAAACGTTTCCACTGTTCGTCGACAGTCCTCATCAGTACAAAATTTTTCTTCTACTGAAAATGTAAACCTGTGTGATAAAAATACATAATTTGTAAGCGTAAAGACTTAAAAAAGGACAAGTATAGCGACGACTTTTAAGAAACTAAGTATGAACAAGGATAATACAAATTGGAGCAAGAACAGAAGCAATTGAAGTGTCGTGACGATTAAGATAAAGATATAAGAAGTATAGAAATTCTATTATTAAAAGTTATTACCTGTTAGTTAAATTGTATTTTTGAAAGTTGTATGTACTATTGTATTGACTCCGTCTGCTGGACGGTCTTAATTAAAGATTAAAAATAATTTTTGACATATTAAAACACATTTTTTTTCTTGCCGTCCAGCAGGCGGAATGAATACGACAAGTAGCACAGGTGATGTATAGTGGTAGGTTGATTCACATTGACTTGGTAGTACATTGTGTATATCTGCTACGCATGATGTATCTCTTATGAAGCGTGAACGGTACATTGTTGCAAAAGAGAAGGAAAAGAGAGAGAGAGAGAGAGAGGGAAACAAGACAAAAGAGTAGTTATTTTCGTATTCTAATAAAGAGGTGTAACATCAAGAGTTAAGAATAAAGAAAAATATATGTCATTGGGTGGCATAAATGAGACTATTATATGTTATGCTCATATTATCTATGTCAGTTCTAAAATTAACATTATTAGTATTCTTAACAATTTAAAACATTTCCATAGACATACGTTTGAAACAGTATGCTTCTTCAGCTAGAATAATAACGTTTTCAAAGTCAAAGGAATGTTTGTTCAAAGTTTCATGCTTTGAAAGAGCGGTGTTTAGTCTGTTGTTGTTGCAGTCTCTTATGTGTTCCTTTAATCTTACATCAATATAACGTTTGGTTTCACCGATATAACATAGCTCACAATCCAAGCATGTTAATTTATAGACTACATTAGTAATTTTACTTTTCGAAATTGGATATTTTTGGTTTCTGAACAAATTGAAAGGATCTGTAACAGGTTTGAAAATGATTTTGATATCATGTTTCTTGTATAATTTTTGTAGAATTCTGGACATTTGTGGATTGTAACGTAGAACAATCGAACGATCTAAGTTCAAGTCGTTGTTTAATCCGTCGTTAATATTATGACGAGGAGTAAGAATTTTGTTAACTCTTTGTTCTATTAATTTATCAACAAGTTTTTCTGGAAAACCATTCATTTTAAGTGTGTGGGAGACGATTTATAAATTTTTATGGTAGAAAGAGACATGTGGAAGTTTAACGGCTCTGTCAACTAAATTGTTGATAATACTAGTTTTATAAGGAGGATAAGTAATAGAATAGAAATTGGTGTATCTGCCAGACCAAGTAGGTTTACGGAACCAGTTAGGGTAAATTTTACCATTAATATTGGATAGTTGTACATCTAAAAAAGAAATACTTTTCTCTTGCTCATATTCGATCGTGAATTGTAATCTGTTGTGATATTTATTAAACAAGTCTTTAAAAGTTTCAATTTGATTGCGAGGTAGACAAGACAAAATGTCGTCGACATACCGATAGAAAAACAATGGAGAAAACTTGTGATTTTGAGAGAGAATTTCATGTTCTAAGGATTCCATTAACAAATCAGATACTGCGGCAGAGATAGGTGAACCCATAGGTACGCCATATGTCTGTTTATAAAATTTTCCTTGAAAAGTGCAATAAGCATTCTCCAAACAAAATTTTAATAATTGTATGAAAAACTCATAAGGTAGTTTTGTATGGCATTTGATTAAGTTCCATTTGTTTTTTACAGCATCAAGAACAAGATCGTGTGGAATGTTGTATTTGTCTAGTAGGATCTCTATCAAGTAATTTATAGGTAGATGTCTCATTTAAAAGAATTAAGGATTTATTGGTATATTCCGTATTATCTGAAAGAACGGTAACCTTTCCTTTATCGGCTGTGGTAACAATGATGTTTTTGTGTCTAGATAAGAATTCTTTGGTTTCGATGGCTAGTTGTGTAAACTGAGATTTGAAATTACATATTTTTTTATTTGTAAGATAACGTTGTAAATTGAAAGCTAATTCAGATCTAAATTCATCCCTATTATTTTCCTCTATAAGATGTATATTGATTTCAGTATTGCATAAGGTATCTTTTACGAATGAGTTCTTATTGCCATATGGTAAACAAAAGTTTTTACCTAGGCTAAGGTAATATTCAACGTTTTTCGGTAACCTAGTTTTTGTTTTGTTCATAATCCATGAGGGATTGATAACATTCTTACGCTGACCGTAGTATCGAAATTTTAGCCATTCTAGTTTTTTTAAAGAAGATGTATCTTACCAAAATCAGAAAACCTTTGTAGTTGAGAGTTAAAAAAGGTTCTATTTCGCTTTTAATTGAATTTTTAAGTAAATCAAAATATTTTCTTACCTTAGTAATGTTTCTATTAATATCTTTGATACTAAGATTGAAAACGCTAACATGACTTTTTTAAATTGTTTTGTTAAACTCTTTCTTACTTTCTAAGTTACAAAATTGAAAATGTCTATAACCTTGATTAAGAATATTTGAAGGAATATAACCTTCATTTTTACATTTTAAGAGAAATCTAAGTTGATTTTTAAGTTTTTCTAACCGTATTCCATTTTTCGTCCAGGTCTTCATACATTTCACAGTTAGATTTCCATCAGGTAGACCCATTCGGATGACATAAAAGAGTCCCATTTCGCAGAAGAATCAAACATATGCCGAATCGTGTAGATAGATATATAAGATGTTATGGTGTTGACTATACTTGTCGCTATACTTGTCCTTTTTTAAGTCTTTACGCTTACAAGTCATGTATTTTTATCACACAGGTTTACATTTGCAGTAGAAGAAAAATTTTGTACTGATGAGGACTGTCGACGAACAGTCGAAACGTTTAAAGAAATTATGACCTGAGAGTTTCTCGGACATATAATAAAATAAAATTTGACCAATAATCTACAGACCTTTACTTTCCATCTTCAATAATATATAAAGAATACTCTCCGATGCAGATACAAACTTCTCATCCGGCAGATTTGGTCTTCTGGACGGTTGGCGAGGAACAAAGTATCTGCAACGAACATGCTTGCCGGCCCGGTAGTACTCTATTAATTTGGGGTGGTTCCATGGACGAAGGACGAGCTCAGATCCCTCGATATCGGGACCCGAAAGGCTATGCACATGAACAAAAGCATGCACCTTAAGTCCTCTGTTCCGCGACTTTACATTTCACGCCATCAAGGTGATCGCGGAATACTGAATCTTGAATGTCTTTACTACAGGATTATTCTGGGTGCAGCACATACAGTCGCAAATGGACAAGACCCTCTTTTCAAAATGGTCAGGAAACACGAAGAAGTGGGCAAAGGGGCGTTTCTGTACAAAGCAGCGGAGGAGGCTGCTAAAACACTCGGTCTTGACTTCAATATCAGGGGTGAGCAAAATGCATCAAATCGTATCCATCTTGAGTACTCACTCCTGAAGGCCCGGAATAAGAAAGAACAGGAGAAAAACTTTCGCGAACTGCTCCTCGACAAGAGGATGCACGGCATCTTCCTCAGATATGTGGAAGATCAGGCGATGTCGTATGAGCTAACGTTTGCTTTCCTTAAATCACCCGGATTGAAGTCGGGCACGGAGGGTCTCATTTTAGCATGTCAAGATGGTGTCATTTTCACTGTAGCATACCGTCGCCACATTTTGAGCCAAGACATTCCCGGTGATAGCTGCAGAGCATGTCATGGACACCCCGAGCATCTAGGACACATAATATCTAGTTATCCAACTCATGCGGGAATGACCTACATCCAAAGACACAATGCGGCAATAAGAGTGCTTCATGACCATCTCTGTCACTCTTACGGTATTAGCCCAAATACCGCTCCGCTAAACGCTCCTAGGGAAATATATTCAATTGTCGAAAATGAGAATTGCCGTAAATACCGGAACTTCATATTCTCGACAATTGTTTCTGTTGCGCACTCGAGGCCTGACATAGTTATCCTTGACAGAGCTTCTACCGAAGATGGGAAACCTAGCTGACCCTAAGAATTACAGGCCAATAACTTGTCTAAACACGCTGTATAAGATCTTTACAGCTACCCTAAATGATATTATTGTTCAGACAATTGGACCTGTCTAGTGAGAGATGTACGAACAACGCGGCTAAAAGAAAGGCGTAGCAGCATGTCGGGAGAACCTGCTCATCGATAGATGTGTCTGGAAAGATGCAACATCCTAACAGCGCTACCTATCTATGGCCTAACACTCCTAGAGAAATAAGATCCATTGTCGAAAATGAGAAGTGCCGCATATACTGGAATTTTGTATTCTCGACAGTTGTTTCTGTCGCGCACACTAGGCCTGACATAGGTTTCCTTGACTTCGAGAAACTAACCATGCTCGTCATCGAATTTTCGGCACCAGCCGACAAAAACATTACAGCCAAGGAGAGTGAAAAGAAAAAGAGGTATGAAGATGTTATAAGGGAGTTGCAACGGTTATACTCGGAATATTCATTTAAGCTAGTCGTCCTGATCATCGGTGCTCTTGGAGGTGCCAAGCTTTTGCTGGCTAATAGCCTCAAAAACATCCCTGCATGTCAACGAAATGCTAAGACAGTTGCGGGAAAAATGCAGAAAGCGGTCGCCCTTGCATCGCTCCATGCCCTCAGGGTGCACGAGACTTTCACCGGATCATCTTCTTGAGTCCATCGCAGACTGTAACCACCTATCTCACGGTCGTGAGACGTGGTTACAGCTAAAATACCGTGGTTGTCCTTATGACAAACTTTCTAACTCATATATAATAATATCAATTATAATTAAATATGCTTTTTATAGTTTGGACGTACCCACGATGCGCGTAATCTATCTGTTTCTGCTTGATACCTGGCTCGTCTAATTTATTATATAGACCTAAAATGGATGTGCGATAATCTTACGTTTTTTCCTAAAGACTTAGCATTCGCGTACGTATTTGTTCCCGAATTCTATGTTCAATATTGCCGTCCGTAAACCGATTGCGAAAATCCGCTTAAAAGTCAGTTCAAATATTCCAGACTTTCCCTTCTGAAACTATACTGCGCAACTAAATTTATCCCAACAAATGTTTTACAAGAAGTTCTTTTGCGGAATATTATTTTTAACTAGTAAGTCCATATTTTGCGAAAAAAATCAAATAATCATGGGAGCAGTTTAAAACAAAATATTTATTATAAAAAAATAGAAAAATTTAAATAAAAAACTTTTTTAATCAGGGATTTTTAAAAATTAGATATTGAGTCGAAACAGTTCTACCATTTTTTGTGTGAAATTATGACTGTTAAATCTAAAAATGGTTATATACATATTCCTTTAATGCAAAAGGTTATTGAAAATTATATTACCGGACCTTTTTTTGCAGAATTTTCTCTTTGGATGATGTTCGGATATTTTTGATATACAATTTACAAAATCGTGAGATTGCTTTTTTCAGAAAACAATTTGTATTCTTATTTTTTTGATTTCTGGATTTTAAATATAGGCTTAAATAAATATAGGCTTCTTTTTGCTCAAAAGCTGAGTAAAAAATTATTATGAAATTATGTTCCAAAATAAGAACTGTATAATCTACAGATGTTTTTGTATTTTTGAAAAAAAAAACAACTTTTGTCACATCAAAAGCTGTTGAAACATTTTTTACCACCAGTTTATCTCAGTTTTTATTCAAATGATGCTGGCATGAGTTTTAAAATAAAAACAAATAAAAGCCTAAAGTTTTGAAAAAAAGGTTTTGGACAAAATCTTGAAAAAAATTGTTGGAAAAAATTGGTGTATTGTGAAATTTTTTGTTTTCCAAGTATTTTTATGGCATCATAAAACAATATCCAATAAATGTCATCTAACTTCAAGGATCTTTTAGTTAAAGTTGGTCAAATTCCAAATATTATTGGGGTTATTAGGTATACTTACCCGTGGATTATTGGGAACGTAAGGTATCGGGTCCTAAGCTAACCGCGGAATCGCATTGTCCGCAATATTAAAATAATTTGTATCTTCATACTAGGTGGAGGCTATTATAGGTCGGTTGACGGAGACGCGAATAGATGGTGAACCAGACGATGCGCTGAAAACGGTAAGAATCGTGAGGGTGCTTGAACGCTTCCTTATCGTGTGGCCTAAGCCTGTATTAGCATTGGTCGTGATTGTAGAAGAAGTAGTCGCAGTAGTTGATAGTCTTATAGAAAGGTTTGGGGCTTGATTATTGGTTCGAGCTGCGCGAATATTAGAAAAGAAAGGCGTTTGTAATCCAGACGGATTACTTGCCTTGCCGTTTATCCGGTTGTATACCTGTCGCGTGGAATAGCACAAAAGTTTCCCTGAACGTTCCTGGAACATTCCAATGGAAGGTTAGGAGAATTCCAAAAATGTTCCAGGTAAATGTCTGCTACTAAATGTCTACTACTACCTACTAAAAGTAGGTAAATGTCCGCATATCAGCGAACGTTTCCCAGGAAGGTTCAGGGAATGTTCGTGAGGAATTTTCTTGGAAGATTGTGTTATAAAATTTCAGGGAATATTTGGTGAAAACTTTCCTGGAAGGTCATGTAAGAAATATACAGCAATATTTCTTGGGAAGCATCCCAGAAGGTTGTATTAAAAATGAATAGACACAATTGCATGCAAAAAATTCAATAAAAAGCTAGTTATGTAATTATGAGACTAATTAAAATAAAACGGTTTATTACATCTATATATCTATAGATTTAAATCAGAAGGTAAGAAGAAATGAAATAAATTAAATTTTGTTGTTGTCAGAAATTACTTTTAATGACATGAAGATAATGCATAAGAAATTTTTGGCATAACAAGAATTTGAATATTCACATTTTTTGAATTTTTAAGATGTATGCTTCAATGAATGCATTTTAATAAATATAAAACGGAAGCGAAACGAGTAGGCCAGCCGAACACCCAAATGAACTTGTGATCGGTTCTTTTTGAACTCAGTTGGCGCTTATCTACAAAGAATTTCGAATGATGAGAAATCTTTTTTTAAGATTAGTATACTAAAGAATCAGAATATTTAAATTTTTCGATTTAATTATTCCAAACTGGCTCAAAATCCTAACATCGCATAAATTAATCAGAATATGTGTCATAATGAATCTTAAGTTAAAATAAAATAGATCTCAAATACCAGATACCTTTTTAGAATTATATATTTTTAATCATGAACCTGTTATTTCTGGAGAATTATAATTTTTAAAAGTTTGAAGATTTTCATCATTAAATATAGCGCGCAGAATAAATATTTTGGGCCGCACTAATTCAACATATTTCAGAATACACCATTCTCTATTCGTCTTCTCTTTCTAAACTCTCCTCTAACACAAGCTGCATACGGCGTTCCTTTTCTGCAGCAGTTTCTTTTTTGTCTCTGAAATAAAAGATGAAATAATATATAAAAAGAAAATAATAGTAAAATACGTAAAACAATACTCACTGTTCACGTTGTATTCGCTTTTAGCAATGAGCAAGCCAATCTCTAATGCATATATCGATGGTTGCCTTTGGTGAAGTCGATTCAATAACGCTAATTGCGTCTAAAATATCAAATCTCAGCATCACTTAATATTCCAATATAATGTTTGAATTCGAGATATATAAATTTGTAATTGTTCGTTTTCAATTTATATATGTTTAAAGTTCACAAAATATGTATCACGACTTACTATACACGACTGAGTACATTTTCAGGATTTCAAAACTGTGTTTTTTTCTTCGACCGACCCGAAAAACTGAATTTCTCGCCAGCTTCGTACGTTAAAAGTTGATTTAATACAGAATCCACATTAGTTGTAATGATCGAAGTTTTCCCAATTTACATAAAGCATGTAGGTTAGGGCTAGGTCACTTACGTACTAGGGTACCTGACGTCCTGCCTTTGTTTCTTTGAGAGACCGGAGTCTTTCTTCAAATTAAAACAACAGTTTAATGGGAGCAGTTTACCATTGCTTTTAGGCGTAGGTACGGAGGATTGACTTTTCAAACGAGAGTTATGGATGAGGGGCGTAGAAGGACTCAAGGTCCAGATGAACCTATAGCAGACTACTTGTTAAATATTCGCCTAATCTTGGAGCATGTATAACGGAGGTAATGCCGAGGAGGGAAGTTAGGAGGTTGGAAAGCCGAGAAGAAGGTGAAACACATTTAAACAACTCTAGTAATAGTAAAAACGGCGATTTATTGCCACTTACATGCCGTGGGCGGCTGTCAGCCCGTGGCGGGTTATTGACGAGCGAGAGTTTCCTCGTAGAGGATGAGCGAGTCGGTGGCTATCGGCGGTGACCGAGACCACGTGCAGGGTCGTACCGAGTCCCGCGTTATGGTAACAATTCTGTTACACATTATGACCCTCCGAGATCAGAGTTAGAGCAGTTACAACTTGCCATCAACAATTTACATCCGAAGTATCTGGATGCCTTGCCTAAAGTTGAGTATAGGACTTTCGAAGAGTTGGAGGATACAAGCGAACGATACGAAGCAGCTACTGCTATAAAAAGGGGATATTTACCCCATCCTCCAACTAAAGATAGCGTTTTTCCTGAATTTGCGTACCGTGCGGATATTAGGAAAGCGGATGGTGTAGCAGCCGCCGGAAATGAACCTGTAGCTTTAGATAGTAGTACTAATGGGAGCAATGGGAGTAGTGTCGATCATAATAAAAATAATATTGGTAATAACGATAGAAGCAATAGGAAGAAAGGTGGTGGAGGTAGTACTAAAAATTGCGGCAAGAAAAATGGTGGTGGTGCAGGTTCCAACCCCATTAATAATAATCCATGTAACAATCTAAGTAGTGCTTGCGCCGTAATAGGCCCTCCAGATGTACGAGCATCGCCTGTGCCCAATCCTTTCGGATATTATCCGCCCTTTTCAATTACGGTTACTACCCCGGCATTCGTCAGGCACAGATGATGCCAGCTAATTTCGCATACCCTCCATTGGGTACCCAGGCCACTGAAGTGTCGAATTTACCGACTGCTATCGTGGGTTCCAATGTTCGAGGTACAACACAACCTAAAACAGTGCACACTACCGCTGGTGGCACACGAAGAGATGTGCTTTACGCTTGTTGGAACTGTAATGAGTCAGGGCACGGTTTCCGTACCTGCTCTTAACAAAAGAGTGTTTTTTGCCACAAATGTGGTAAATCCGGTCAGTACTCGTCGAGCTGTAGCGGATGCTCTGGATCCCGACCGGGAAACGATTAGGGGCAAGTGATGGTAGGGTCCAATCACTTCCCGCTTTCGTTGTTGAGCCCCCTCAAATTGTCTTCGATCAAGTGAATATGGTACTTGACGAGAGGCGCCTATTCATTATTGTTTCTGTGGACGACCAACCACTAAACGGCGTTTTTGATCCCTGCTCGTGCTGCACTTATATAGTCAAGCAAGCTTTTGGGAAGTTTAGTACTTTATTGAAGAAATTAGCTGATCAGCCACGCCCAGGAATTATGTATCCCAACGGGGTGATTGAGGAAACTGCCGGACAAGCCATTTTATCACTTAAGTTTTTAGGTATAAGAAAATGTTTGCCGATTCGTTTTGCACCAACGTTTGACTGTGAGGTTTTGTTTGGTCACGATTTTGCCGAATTGTTTGATTTTCATGTTAGATTTAAGCCACGAATTTGTAGACTAGATAACGGTATTTGGAGAACGTATCAGGTCAGAAAATCGGTTCTGAAACAACCCTATCACCCGAATTTTCAGATAGTCGTATAGAAGCTGCCAATGATTCGCTATCAAGTGAAGCTGCTGAAGCCTGTGCTGGCATAAAGGAACTAAAGCCATCTGAGGCTAAATATTTAGACGATTTTCTTAAAAGGAAAATTCCTTTAATGCCAGCGAAGATAATGAAGCTCGAAGATGAGGGAATTATTAGCACAAGTAAGAGCGAATGGTGTAACCCTGTAGTAATGGTCAGGAAGTCTGACGGAAATTAGCGACGTTGTATTGACTTCAGAAAGCTGAATGAGGTAGCGAAGAAAGACGCGTACCCAATGAGGAACATTAGCCCTATTTTGGATAAGCTTTCTTCCGCACGATACATTTCCAAGATTGACCTCAGTCAGCCATTTCACCAGATTCCACTCTCAGAAGAGTGTAAGGAGTTCACTGCTTTTCCTGTGCCTTTCGGCTTATCGGGAGCTCCGGCAACGTTTCAGCGTTTGCTGGACCGTCTGATAACGCCTGAATTTGAATCCATATAAAATCGAGTTCGGTTGCTGCCAGGTACGTTACCTCGGTAATCGGGTTGATAGAACAGGAATGCATCGAGACCCCGAAAAAATTGAGCCAATAACATCTTATCCGGCTTCCACTAATTTGCGTAAACTCAGACGGTTTCTGGGCATGATCTCGTGGTATAGGCGGTTTGTGAAAGATTTTGCCACAAAAGCTGAACCCCTTTATCGATTATTAAAGAAAAATCGAAGATTCGAATGGGGGAATGCTCAGACAGAGGCTTTTCAGGATTTAAAGTCGGCTCTGATAACCGCCGCTACGTTATCCAGACCAGACTTTGGTCTGCCATTCTACTTACAAACTGACGCAAGTAGTAGGGGTTTAGGAGCAGTCTTCACTCAGATCCAAGATGGTGAAGAACACGTCATAGCCTTTGCTAGCAGATCTATGCAGGGCGCCGAGAAGAACTACACTGTAACCGAGCTGCAATGTCTGGCTGTGGTGTGGGCCGTCGGGAAATTTAGACCATATCTCGAGGGGTATCCCATTATAGTGATTTCAGAACATAGTAGTCTACGATGGCTTTATAACCTGAAGGATCCTACTGGTAGATTGGGTAGATGGGCCCTTAAATTATTGCAATCTGATATTGAGGTTGAGCATAGGAAAGGTGTCCTTCACCATGTACCGGATGCTCTTTCAAGAATGTATGAGCCAGATCAAGAGGTCGTATGTGCCATTGGAAAGACAGATGCTCTGTGGTACACCCGAAGGGAAAAATTAGTCCAGGAGATGCCGTATCAGTTTCTTGACTGGAAGTTAGAGGAAAATCGGCTTTATTGTCATCGCCCTGACCATCTCACTGGTCCATTTCTGCCTGATTTGGAGGCCTGGAAACTGATCTTACCGTTGGAGCTTCGTGCGATGGTCATTAGAGAAGCACACGATACAATGACGTCTGGACACTTAGGTGTCGATAAGACCTTCCAACGTCTCTCGTTGCTTTATTATTGGCCCGGAATGTTCAAGGACGTTGCAAAATACGTCCGAGCATGTGAAATCTGCCAAAAGATGAAGGTAGACCAAGCAAGTCCGGTAGGTTTGATGGGTAAACGGGTAATCGAGCAACGTTGGTTGGTGGTAGCGACTGACATGATGAGTCCGTTTCCACCGAGTCGTTCTGGTTACCAATATGTCTTGGTTTTCCAAGACATGTTTACCAAGTGGATCGAGGTCTTACCTGTAAGAAAAGCAAATGCCGTTAATGTCCAAAAGACGTTCGAGGAAGCGGTCATTTTCAGATGGGGAACTCCCGAAGTACTGTTAACTGACAATGGCACCCAGTTTGTGAACAAATTAATTTCAAAGGCTGCGTCGGAATTGGGAATTAGGCATTCAACGTGTAAATCGAGTATTGAAGACCATGATATCATCTTTCGTAGAAGGTGATCATCGGAGTTGGGACAAACACCTCCCAGATTTCCGCTTCTAGTATAACACGGCCGTTCACAGTTCCGCTCGGGTGTCGCCAGCGCTCCTAAATTATGGTAGAGAGCCTAGGCTGGCAAAGTCATTGAGAAGACAAGAGGAGGGAGCCCCTGATATTGTGCCGTTGGCTGTAGAGGATTGGGAAAGTAGGATTAAGCGATTGCTGGCCCTTAGAGATTTAGTTGCACGTCATTTGGATATAGCGTCGGATCGTCAGGCTAAGTACTATCATCGCCGTAGACGGGACATTCGCTATCAAGTGGGCGACTTCGTCTGGCGTAAGACTCATACTTTGTCATCGGCAGTTGATTACGTCGCTAGGAAGTTGTCGCCAAAATATGCAGGCCCGTTGAGTGTTGTAAAGGTCATTAGTCCGGTAGTGTATGACATCCAAGATGGATTGAAAAACCTCGATAAGGCCCATGTGAAGGACCTTAAACATTATTGGTCCATTAATCCAGACGTAATTAACGAAAAACTTTTTCGCAGCCTGAAAATGAGGAAGAGGGTACTCAGGTTTCGCCCGCAGACGGCTGAGGTTCTGATGAGACTCAGAGGTCACTCCAGTCGATTGGAGTTCGCTCGTCGCCGGACGATCAACCAGGGGCCATTACTCCGAATGCGGAGGGAGCCGATCGATCGAACCGACCATTTCCCCTCAGACGCAGGGATGCCTCAGGATCGTCGTTACTGCCCGATCCGGGTACCGAGCCCCATTCCCCGGCGGATCCCAACAAAGGGGGAAGAGAAACGCCTCCAAGGCCCAGAAGCACCGAGGGTGGACGCCTTACAAGTACAGAGCAACGAGGAGGTAAGGTGCAAGGGGGAGCCAAGAGGCGAACCACCGGCATCCCAATCGCCCATCTTCTTCGCCGCCGCGGTCCCGGAAGACCCCGAAAATTCGAAGGGGGCCATCCCCAAGACTCCAAACCCCACCGACCCGAAGAGGCGGAGGAGGAGGAAGAAGGACCCCGCCGCAGTAGTCGGCTTAGATCCAGAAAATAGGGAACCTTCGGAATCTTTCCTCGTTTCAAGGCCAACGGTGGAGATTGGGATCCAACGTTGAGAACTTGACAGCGACAGCGAGGCACAATTGGAGCTGCCTCGGATGTTTTCGGCCAGGCCACCGGCAGTAGTGATGTTGAGCTCAAGGCCAGCTTTAGTCTCGTTTCCGATCCCGATCCAGGCCCAAAGGCGAGCTTTACATCAGCCACCGGCGCGTTCCTCTCCTGGTGCGCGCAGTGTGTATGAAAAGGCTTTTCTTCTTCCGATGAGGCCACCACCGGAAAACGGGTGCTGGAATTGCCACCTACCGGGGCATCCTTATTAGGCTTATTAGGCTTGCTCGGTCCCAAGAGGGATGTTTTGTTTCTCGTGTGGTAAGCCAGGGGTGAAGGTCAGCCAGTGCCCGAGGTGCGCGATGAGCTTCAGGCGAGGAGAGACGGGGCCCCGTTTGCCCTTCGGACAGGGGAATCGTCCTTAATTGAACCCAGTGCCTCCCCGCCAGCCCCTTGCACTGCCTGAGATCCTTCGCCAGATGCTACCCTCTGTAGTTGGAACCCCAGCACCTGATTTGCCGGGAGAACGAGAAATCTTCGAAGCTGACCACCCAATCATCCAAGCTTTGGCCGATGCCATCCTGAGGCGACTCTAATTGTTGCGATTAGGTAGTAAGTTGTTTAGTTTATTTTCTTTCTCTTTTGTACAGTTAGTTTTAAGCATTTTGCCGTTAGATTTTAAGTTTAATTTAGTCGTTAGGTGGTACCGTTAACCACTAGACACGAGGTGATGATTTACGCACGATCGTCAAGGGTGTTTAGGATGGAACCTATTCTACCGAACGTGGAACGAAAAGAGGGCAGCACCCACTGAACCTGGTTGGTGAGCGAGGTAGACGAGCGGGAAGCCGGCGAATGGACGCCAAGTAATCAGTTTGTGTTGGTCGTTCACGTTGTCTTGCCGTGCCGTTTCTATCCGGAGGAGTCATCTTTTTCTCAACTTAGCGTAGGCTGAGTAACGGAGACACAAAGGACTTCGGTTTTCCAGAGGAAGAAAAGGTAGGCGTCAATCTGTTTCCTCTCTGTCGTAAGTGGTTGAGTCTGATTTGAGTCTTCATCTTTCTTTTTCAAAGATGTTTGAGTGTTGCATTTTTTGGGATGAAAATTCGTTACTTGACGTGTACGGTTTGAGTGAGTTTTGTTCTTTCTCGTTGTTTTGAGAGTCGGTACGTATTTTACGACGCGTTTTCTTAGTTTTAAGCATAATTTCCGGGTAATGGTCATTGTTTCTAGTTAAACTTTTGTTTCTTTTCATTCCATGAAGAAATCTAGCGTCTCTCTAGAATAAAATGGCGGGTTACGTAAAGTGTTCGCAAAGCAAATAACGCCGTTGTCACGCTTCGCCCTTCAGGCAAAATATTCTCCTTTTCTAAACTGATCAACAAATCTAAAATTAAGTTGTTCTTTTCAACGTTCTTTTCTCGTTTATATATTTTATCTACTTATAAATAAAGTTACTCTTTTTTATTTTTAACATCACGAAAAAAATAGTTTAAACGTTTTTGGCCCTCACGAAAATCCCTCTACCATGAGCCAGGGCAATTATTCTGAGTTATTTTACTTTATGATTAGTTTAGAGACTTTATTCTGTTCCTGTCAAACGACACCGGAAGGGGTGTCTAGCGCCTCTAAATAAAAAGGTAAGTCAAATTTTTTTAGCGTCATTCTCTCTTTGTATCTTTGTATGATAATGTAAACGTCCCAGTAATCGTGGCATTAGTCCCAGTAATCGTGATGCCTATTTTCTAGCTTTTTTATTTAATTTAAATGCATTTAATTTCCATTTGCTACTATAAAATGCTCAAAATAAATGTGTTTTATTATTAAATGTTGTTTTTAAAATATTTTTATCAATATATCTGAATTATAATCAAGATTCACGATTATTGGGATCGTAACGATTACTGGGACATTTACCTTACACGGCCAAAACTTTTTTTTGGCTCAGCTTAAACGATTCAATGAACTTAGAATTTTCTGCCCGTCTTACTATTTGTGCTAAACACAGTTTTCCTTCTACTTTTTTTTCGCCACACAAATTCAAGTTATTTGATTTTATTTGGTAATCATATTTCGATTTTCAATGTCCGATTATTTTCAATTTCCGATTATTTTCAAGTTCTGTTTTCCGTATGACCAAAAACGCTAAACTCTTACATTGATCTAGATCAACTGATAAATCAGATAAACTTCTAGATGGCCCTACTTCTTTATTGTTTTCTTTTTCTGTAGCTCCATTTTCCACTTCTGTATTGATCGAATCTCCCTGAATACTCCTATTGTTACTTAAATCATATTTGCAGGAAAAATGGTATTTTTGTTTAAATTACTACATGTGCAATAAATATTTATTGTAACGATACTACAAATCAATTGTAGAAATTAAAATATAATATAAAATGAAAATTCGACCGGAATTTTCATAAATATTAAATGAGCTATTTCTCTTAAAAAGTGCACTTTGACTTTTGTCTAAATGATTTGGGATGATTTCAGTTGAAATCTGCTTCGGATCATCTAATTGTTTGTTAAGTACCTCGGTGAAGGGGGGACGATTGTCTGTGGAAGAATTACACTTTTATTTAATCAATTTCATTGTAAAGGAATTACCGGCGAACTGATATTAGTTCAAGAAGCTATAAAATATATTATTTTATACAAAGGTCAGATAACTCTCATATTAAGATTTAAAAAACAAATTGGCTATGATAATATATTTTTAAAAATCATTCATTTGTTACTCTCTTTTCTCGATGTCACATTTCCCAAATTTCATGACACAATATTCGTTCTGTTAGCTGGCTGTAAGGGCACTCTTGCTCTAAACGAGTGACTCGTATGTACCTTCACTAATTCGTATGTGTCACGCACCTTCTGTGGAAGTGCTGCAAGCAAGTGCCTGTTTTTTAAAAAACTTTTCTGTATTTGCCGCTTCGTCACTTTCAATTCCGGATAAATCTAGCAGTAATTCCATACTTTTTTTCGCTTTGTCATAAGTTTCTGAAAATTTATTCTGTCAGTTATAGTAAAACTTTAACACTTGAGAAATAAGCCTTATTATACTTACTTACGAGAATCACGCAAGTGCTCAATTACGCGATATTCACCCCATGAACTGTTTGGTTTTCCATGAGATCTTGTTCCTTTTTCTAATTTGTTTGGGTCGTCATGTGGTGAATAATAGAATGAAATTCATTCACCGAGTGCATTAAAAGTTGCCCAACTGGTAGAAATTAAATCAATGCCGTCCTCAAATTATACTACTGAAAACACATTCAGGGGAGATGGTAGTGATGGTGGCAATCGTGAAGATCTAAGTGATGAGAGAAGAGACGACATGCTACATAATGTAATAATTGAGATTGATTGTTCTTTAATTATAATAATCTTCGGAATTTTCACCATTTAAATTTTTCCTTTAATTAATTAATAATTCTAACTGGATTTCATTTAATTTTTACTGATGTTGATGATAAAAATACGATCTCCTCTTCTATATCAACTATCATATGTATAAAATTGTATTGAATTTTTATAATAATTGTCTTATAATTAAAATTATTCAATAGAATTTAGTGAATTAGATTTTAGAATGCTACGGCCATACCACGCTGAAAAACCCAGTTCTCGTCAGATCACTGAAGTTAAGCAGCGTTGGACGCGGTTAGTACTTGGATGGGTGACCATTCAAGAATACTTAGTGCTGTTGGCACATCGTGGGTGTGGTGATCCCACACTTGTAGTAGTTATTTACTACAAGAAACTATCCACCTAGAAACACTACCCGAATCGGGTAGTGTCACGCCTACCCTGAAAGGGAAATGGCTTAATGGTATACAGAACATCATGTTTCTAAATAAAAATAATGTAATTACAAAATTATTAAAATTATAAATAAGAAATTAACCTAAAATTCTACAAATGAATCATATTTAAATTTTATTTATCCACTTGTTATTAATTTTTTAACTAGTTCAGTTTAGTTTAGATGAAAGATATTTGCAATATAAGTACGATAATTAACAAATTTTTGTTAACAAGGGAACTGAAATTTATTCAAACCTGTTCAGAGGTTCTTGTGTGGACAACGAAAAAAAACCTTTGGATGGACGATATTAGTGTTCGTTGTTAATCAGAAATAAAATGTTCTTTCTGCGATTATTAATTTTAGACCCAACCTCGTTATTTTTCTTTCTTCTTATCTGCTTATTTTCACTTCACTGCACTACTAAAAAACCTCACAAAATCCCGGATACGCAAACGGAAAACCGTGTAAAGTCGTCAGGTTAAAGTCAATGATGTCACTTTTTAGCGTAAGGATAAGTAAAACATATGAAAAAAGGAGCAAAACAAAAAATCAGTATATGTCAAATAAGAGATGACAGAGATGGAGAAATCAGAAAGAGATGGTACATTTTCATTTCAATGAAATATTTCCACCAAAAAGTTACTTTTGACTTAAAAGTGGTAAATTTTAAATAACTAATAAATCGTCATCAGAGATTTGGAATCAGTGAAGCAATCTGGATAATTTAAATTCTCCATTCTGAAAATCCTAAAATTCTTATTTTTAAATTGTATTCGAGTTACTTGCAAAAGGTAAAAAATTCAGAAAGTATAGCATGTATAGACGATTTTAATTCTCAATCAATTGTGAAGATCAACGCTTGAGTACAAAAAAAATCTCCCAAATGAATAACTTTTTCAAGCAGGTTTATTGTTCTTATGAATGTTTAAACCGATATTTGATTAAAACGAAAAGTTATTGCAATAAAGAAATTGATTAAATAAAAATTTCTGTCTTTGATATTTGAACTCCTTTCACAGAAAATTGCCCCACTCCCGCTTGAAGTCGAAATAATTATTCTGAGGTACTCAGTAAAAAATTATATGGTCTGAAGGAAATTTAAACTAAAACAGTGAAAACAGTCTTAATTATATTCCGACAAAAATCGAAGTGCGCTAAGTAAGGGATATAGCTTACTTTTAGTTTTAGCATATGTTTAAGTTCCCACTCTCTGAATTTCAGAATTGAGTCTCATATGTGGCTGCACTTTTACCTTAAAAGAAAATTTAAAAAAACAACGTTTTTTTCATGAAAATTGTGGCCTCACACTACCGCTCATGTTAAGTCTTCAATTAAGTAGCCTATTTAATATAGTGTTTAAAATTCTATTCTATCCTATCCAGTCCTATCCTATAGTGTCCTATTTGATCCTTTCATGGATTATACTAGTATATCCGATCCTATAATACCCTATCCTATCTTATCCTCTCCAATCCAATGAAATCCCAAAATATTCTATCCTATGTTATCCTATCCAATCCTATCTATCCTATCATCTTCTACCCTAACGGCGGGAAAAAAGTACGGCTGATGGACCTGCGGACGGACGCCACCCGACCGAAACTATAAGTGTTTTAGCTCAGGTCTACGAAACCCTAAAAACTTGGAAGGTTTGAGAATATTGTACAGTTGTACAATTTTGTTCTGCTTTTTAAAATTATGTATGAAAATGAACTCATTGTAAACTATACATTTCAGAATGGGGAAGGTCAATGAGAAAAAAGCACCGCGATTATGTCGGCAACTAGGTCGGATTGTTCGAAGACGAGTTGAGCTAGATCGTCAGCATTTGCAAAATGTTATACACGAATATCAACAGGCTGATTTAATAAATTCCAGCGTGAGCCCAATTGAGCAGAGCAGGATTGCAGATTGCGAAAATACTGTGCCAGAATGGGATAAATTAAGTGAGCATTCATACGTTGAAAACCAATTTTCATATTCGGAAGTCAGCAGTGAATGCGAATCATTAGATGAAGAATTGTCAAGATCAGAAGATGACTTTGACATCCCAGATTCGCAGCAAGATTCATTAGATCATACAATTTTACTAAATAATACTACCGAAAGAGAAGATAAAGATTTCAAGGACTTCCAATTTTATGATGCTCATGAAGATCACAACAATTCGAAGAATGAAACCCTCAAAAGAAAATTACGTTTTTGGGCACTTGCCTACCGCATCAGTCTTGCTGCACTGACTGCACTATTACTAATTTTCAGACTAGTAACTCATTTAGAGTTATCTTTTGATGCACAAACCTTGATGGGTACACCAAGATTGACAGAAATTTCAGAAATAGATGGCGGGCAGTATCACCATTTTGGACTAGAAAGAGCTGTAAAGGCAATAATTCATAAATAAAAAAGAAGAGGTATTCGCGTTAAGAATATTAAATTACTCATTAATATTGACGGATTACAAAATGCGTACGATAGCTGCTCAAAATGTCATATACATGGAGAGTATGTCGTACCAAAGAAAGGAGGAAAAATCGTAAAGGAAGAGGGAGAGTTTGTTTTCTCGGAATTGGACCATTCCACTTGAAAACGGATAAGTAGTTTGCACGTAACGTTTTTGACGACTTCGAACCTGAGGATGAAACGATTTTAAAATCAATTCCAGGATATGGATTTATAACTTCCGTACATGTAGCATTTAATCCTATTAGGTGTTGTTAAGAAGTTGATTACTATCTGGTTAACAGGACCATTGAACGTACGATTAAGTTCCATCGATGTTAACAAAATTTCTAAAAAGTTATTGACTTTACGTTGGAGTAAGCCATCCAATTATTCTAGAAATCTAAGATCATTATTAGAATATAGTTTCCGGAAGGCCACACAATTCAGAACTTTCTTATTGTACACAGGACCAATAGTTCTTAAAAACACTCTACCAGATGAAATGTATTCCAACTTCCTATTTCTTAACTCTGCAGTAACCGTATTAGTCAGCGAAAGACATCTCCAAACAACGAGAAACATAGACAGTGCTCATAAAATGCTGGAACATTTCGTTAAGGGTTTCACAAGAATCTATGGTAAGAAGTACATTTCTCACAATGTGCGTAATTTATTGCAAATCTGCGCCGATGTAACAAAATATGGAGCACTTGATAAATTCAGTGCCTTCAGGTTTGAAAACTACATGTCAGCTGTAAAAGAAATGAAAAGAAAAGAGGACACACCACTGGAACAATTTGCTCAAAGGTTCGCGGAAAAAGGAGCTGTCGAATTACTACACGATTCGTGTCCCTCATCTAAGCCACATTTGGTACAACTTCACAATAATAACAAGGGATTGTACAAATGCAATAAAGATAAATTACTAGAGTTCCATCTCGAGGCGCGGGAGTAATCCTACGCCTGGCGGTTTGAGTCCGCCATATTTATCAGAAGTCTTTGCTGAAAGATTGCTTTGTAAAACGAGGGAAACTAGGGTTCGGGTATCCCGGATTAAATTGGTCAACGAATAGTTAGCAGATAATCATTGAAATTAATTGAAGGAGCACTTTAGATTCTATATAAATTTAAAGTGAATAGAATGATTTAATGTTGGAGAACCTGAGAGACGACATGAGCTTTCCCAAATCGAATTTGCGAATCCATTGAGTTCCGGACTTAGTGACTACACGGAGAGAAAACTCCGGGGTTTAGCACAAGAGAGTTCAAGGTATTAACGCATCGACTATTTATCAGGCACATATCGCAGGCGTCTCTTGCTTAATTCCTAAGATTTCACGGAGTTTTTCCGTGAGTCTCCTTGCTGTTTGCCTTTAGGCCACGCCTTCTGCCTGTTGACATGTTCGCACCACTAAATGTTCGCAGGAGGCGTTGCCTAAAGGCAAATCGCAAGGAGACTTACCGAAAAAGTCCGTGGAAGCTCTTGGAAATTTCGTTCGCACTCTTGGCATTTTTGCATGTGAGCTGTGCTTATTTTCCGGTTGGTTGCATCGTGCGATTAATAGAAGCATCCATGAATATATTCCAAGAGAAATGCTTGCTATTAAAGCGAGACAAATGTTCACGCGCTAATGCCTACATCTTTGTTTCCGTGTATGAAAGCAAACATTACTAGATAAACGCCACAGCACGCGCAGACAAGATTATTCATCGAATAGTCACAACAGAATAGTTTTATTTCGAAAAAAATATCACGAATTAAAATAAGAAAAATATCATAGAAAAAATTAAAAATAAAATTCACAGTCAGTCGCAAGAGCCAGAATGATAATTGTCGTAAAACTTCTTCATAGACATTTTCTTTGTCGATTTCGTGCAACGCTATCAGTTCATCATCCTCGATCAAACTTTTTTCAGCGAGAATTTCCACTGCATAGTCCTACAATTCTTTGCCTATCAGCATGTATCCTTCAGAAATCACTGCAGACACTTCGGGTGAAATAAGATTATTTTCTGTAAGAAAACTTTCGAAAAAACTAACAGCACCTTTTACGGCTTTTTCAAGTCCATAAGCTAGCCACAATTTTTTTTAAAGCCGTTTTTTCTCAAAGTTGATCAAACATTGGGTTCTAGGAATTTCACAACATCACGGAGTTAGATTTCTCTAACAGATTCGCGGACAAGGAATGTCGCCTTTAAGTTATGGAAATTTGAGTGAGTCCCTATGGTCGGTCGTTGAACTGTAGACCATCCGATCGTGAGCCCGCCAAGAAGGATGATCAAAGCTTTACTTGAGTGTGTCATTTGAGGGGACAGGTCTGGAGATGTATAACTTGAAGTAATCAGCGTATTTATGATAGTAACAATTTTTTAGGTCACGTCAAAGTCAGACGTCGATGGATGGAAAAAAGACTATGTCATCATTTGGTTCTGATATTAAAAAGACGTAGACTGTCATTTTTTTACATTGTCTGGACTTTTTAATATCAAAACCAAATGATCGCATGGTCTTATTTGCACCCAACGATGTAGTGGTTGAAAAGTATAGGCGCAAAAATGAAACCATGTGGGAAAACAAAATTGACACTATCCCAGTCCGACATTTTACCCCTCTCATTTCAGATCATTCAGATCATTCAGATACGATCTAAACCATCCAATAGCTGTGTCCGACATGTTCAGGGATTTAAGTTTGAAAAAGAGATCAGCCCGAAAGCCGGACTGATGCGGATCAATTAAATTGTTGGCATTAATATATTTGATGAGCGTTGATGGACTATACATACTAGAGATTTGGATAACACGCAAAGGATGTTGATAAAACAAAAATCATTAACTGCGTTAGCATTGAAGACTTTAGATACAGGTCGAAGTACAGTCTTTTTTCAGGAATCAGGGAAATTTCCGACCTCGAGAGATGAATTTGTAAGTTTGTAAAATAATAGCAAAGATTATTGGTAGGGCTAAATGGATCATTTTGATGAAAATTTCGTTGTCACCAATGGCATCAGGCTTTACTTCGGAGAGGCTTTCCATTAAAACTGTAGAAGAGATGTCTGAGAAGAAAAAGTTTGAGTCGTTGAAAGTAGCAGTAAATAGAATCCGCTGGTTCTGTGTGACTATGGACATAGTCGCTAACGTAGTTTAGTCCTGATTTTACGAAATTGTGCCTCGATTATGTAGATTTTTGTTTTTTTAGCAAGTCTTCGTTTACTCTCACGTTCCTTCAATAATTTTATTAATCTCAGAGTTAATCCACGGAGAGGAATTTGGATACGTATGTGTTACATGTAGCGGAGTAAACCTATAAAGTGCTGAGGTTAAGTAGGAAGTAAGTAAAGAAGTCTTGGCGTTGATGTCATTCATTGTTTCAATGTCATTACCATATGAGGCATTAGTCGGTTGGTAAATGATCCCTTATAATAGACTTTCCTGACCAGGCTCTACCTCAATATGTATAAATTCAATGGCCGGGAGAGAGGACTCTGGACTCAGACCTACCAAAGCAGCCACAAGGCTGTCATGAAAATAAAGGCAGACCCCACCTCCTCTCCCGGCTTTTCTATCCCTATGAAACAGTGTATAATTGTCCATTACTACCATACTGGAAGGATGAAACAGCTATAATATGGTAAAAATACGAGCTGAAGAAATATTTTAATTCAATTAAATGGGCTAACAGCAACTGTGCATTTAGATGGCAAATAGGCAAGGTATCCATGGGGATGCTAAAGGATACAAGCACTGTTTAATTCTAGAATAAAGTAAAAGCTTAAATATGGGTGGAATGACTTGATACTCGTGATGTGTGCTTCAAAAATTAATTGTTAAGGAAATGCTAAACAAACAAAAACTGTTCCACCAGCCAAAGGTTATTCGAATACTTTCAGCTAAAATAAATAAATGATCAAAACAAATATTCGGTTAAAGAATTAATCACCTGAAGCATGGAAATGATCGCATTCGCGATCGTAAAATATTTAACCGTGTCCGCACTTCAGGTGATTAAATCTTCAACCGATTATTTGTTTTAGCTGTTTTAACTGAATTTATTCGATTAACTTTCGGCTGATTTAACCATTTTTGTTTGTTCGGCATTTGTTAAACGATTAAGAGCCCTGGAAATCGAGTGTAAATCGCAAATATAGGATTCAGGCCAGCCGGTGAAACCATTTTGTCTGACTTTTTACATAAATACTTTAAAGAGTATAAACACTCTCGGTAAAGGCCGGTTTTTTCGAAAAAAATTATATTTTTAATGTAAAAATTAAAAGAAAGAAATTTGCGTCGATAGCATCGTTGTAGTAAAGTGTTCTACTATTTAGCGAAGCAGGGAGCAGGTAAGGCAGTTTTCGAGCTCGGATTTTTCTTTGGGGCCACCCTATCGAGAAAAAGAAAAGCTACCACCCGTTATGACTCAAGTCTGCAGGTAATGAAACGCCCACTATGACCAACACTGATTCATTCAGGGGCGAGGACACCATATACGAAAACTATGGGCCCCTACCTAAATGAGTGGGTGAATTCCCAAAAGGTTAGGTGGGTGTAGGTGTGCTTGGGGGTGGATAATGCAGAACATGCAAAATATCAATAATCTGTGTCGCCCAATTTCGTCCGAAAAAAAAAACAGATTTATTCTCATTGTATACAAACTTTACATGTTTGCTCAACTCAGGGGCTGTCTGCAATAACCGGTTATAGAAGTCTAGCGCTCCGTTTCGTGGAGCCTGAGAGCTTGTACAAAAAGGTTTCAAATTTTTGTTTTTGAAACATGTATTGAAATATGAAATTTAATTGCGCATCTTCTTTTCCTCATGAAAAAAACTTATAGCACGTGTATTTGTTGAAATAAATAGGAAATGTTGCTATTTTTTTCTACCAAATGGTCTTCTTTCAGCTAATTTGACTGTATTCTATGTATACTTGTACGTGATTGTTTAAAAAACAATAACTGTCAATCGTCTTGCCACTGATGTTTTACTTCACAATATTACTTTTAGTCATATACTGCATTTCTTACGAGCAGTTCATCATTGCATTAGGAAATGTTCCATTCACGCCTAATGAAGAAAATGGTATACAATTGTAAAACATTAAAATTACTAGAGCGTCTACAAAGAAGGCGAGAGTTTACCCTCCTCATTTCTTGAGTCGACACAGATCTTTGTAATTGATACAGGCGCCACTAACACTTCCGTACATGCATTAATAGGTCCCCGAGATAATTTTTGTTCAAAAGGTAAAAAAAAAGTCCCCTGATTACGAAGATCTTGGTTCGGTTTTCGAAATCTTGGTCAGTTTTTATGTAAACATTTTTTTTGAACTGTGTAATTATTTATTAACAACAAAAATTCATAATAGAACTTTCAGCTCGCTAAGGCAAAAAAAAAGTTTTTTGCCTCTTGCACTTTTTTCGTAGGATAAACCGTTTGCAATTAACATGATAATTATAATAATTGATAATTCATATATTTTGTTAAAAATTTTTCTTAAAAAATAGGTCTTTTTTGGTACAAAATTAATCTTCTCGGTTACAAATTCAATTACTTGGTTCAGTGTTGAACTACTTTATTAAAAACTACTTTTCTGGTTAAAGATGCATTTTTTTTAAAATCATCTCTTTGGTTGAAAATTTAACTATTTTCTTGAAAATTTATCATTTTCAGTAGAAACTTCAACTATTTCGTTGAAAATTCGTATTGTTCGGTACAGAATAATACTTATTCTTTAAACATTCATATTTTATATTGAAAATTTCATTATTTTGTCAAAAGTAAACGTACTTTATTTAAAAAAGTGAACAATTTTTTAAAAAGTATTCTTTTTGGTCGAAAACTCAACTGTTTCGTTGGGCATAAATTCATCTGTTTTGGTTAAAAATATTCTACTTTGTTGAAAATTAAACAATTTGGTTAATAAGTCATTTTTTATAGAGGATTCTTCACTTTACATTTCACTTTACACAGTCCACATGCTATAAGTTTTTTCATGAGGAAAAGAAGATGCGCAATTAAATGTGATATTTCAATACATGTTTGAAAAATAAAAATTTGAAACCTTTTTGTACAAACTCTCAGGGTCAACAAAACGGAGCTGTAGGGATTTTTAGTACGTTGTAAAGTATTTTGAAGTTTTCTCCTAATGTACGAATTAAAATAGAAAAGTTTCAAGAGAACCTGAAGCGAGTTACAGGTTTGGGCCTGTAGCAGGGAGCTTTTTGGTCGAGCCTGCATCTGAAAGTCCTAAGCCTCTAACAATAAGCCACTCTGAGTTCAACTTAGCTGCCATAAATTCTTCAGGTTCGGAGAAAAGCTGCTGTTGGACTGAAATTTTTCATTTTCACTAATTTTCGTGATCGCTTCAAAACTATAAATTAAAAAATAATGAACATTTTTTTCATAAATCTGTTCTCAATATCCTCAAAACTGCTTCTTGTCAATTTCAAGTTAAAAAATCATATCAAAGGCTCGCTACGAGTCTACAAATATTGTATTTTTATGCAACTTTCAAGATGTCTCAAATTTTTTTATAACTTTTTTAATGTATTAAAATTTGACAAAATGCATCTTTACTGAGAAGAGAACAAGTTCATAAAAGGGTAAATAAATTGACTTGTAATTTCTTGAACAAAATCAAGGAAGTAAAAAAATTATACGTTTTACGTGTTAAACTCCATAAGACACAAAAATTGTTTTACAACGTACTAAAAATCATTTTATGCCAAAATAAAAAAATATGCATTCATTTGTTTCTACGAGAGAGCGATTTGGCATCGACGCGGGTCAAAAATTCCAAAATGTATATTTTTGGGCCACCTTATTATATATTGTCATTGAATGTACAAGGTACTACTATCGGAGTAAGTTGCCGAAAATTGTACAGTTACACTGATTCGGCGTGAATATTGCATGCGTGAATCCGGGGTGAATTGATTATAAGATATTATATTGTTTACAGTTTTATTTTACTTAAAATCTGCATTTCATGATATTATCCACTGCCATCGACAACTACACCAACCCAACCCTTCGGGAATTCACCCACTCATTTGGGTTGGTATATGGTGTGTTTGCTCCTGAATGAACCAGTGTTAGTCATAGTGTGTGTTTCATTACCTGCAGACTTAAGTCATAACGGACGGTAGTTTTTCCTTTTCTTGCTAGGGTCACCCAAAGGAAAATACGAGCTCGAAAACTGCCTCACCTGCTCCCTGCTTCGCTGAATAGTAGAACACTTTACTTAGTGTTTCATACGAGCGATATTTGACGAGAAACATACTAAGCGAGAAAAAGTCTCGTTCAATTGTCAAAATTATCGCCTCGGCTCGTCTCGTTTACAGGAGAGTATTCATATTATTCATATGAATTATATCATGAAGGAAATATATATGGCATATACGTATGTATGTATATATATAGTTAAAAGTTTGTCATGAGGACAACCGCAGGATTTCGCCGGGAGCGGGTGCTAATCTGAAAAAT